>SNQN01003406.1:31010-61622 GCA_008642245.1 Bassia scoparia | reverse complement strand
GATTCATTAGCCACCAAGCTTTCAACGCTTTGGCTGAGGTTTTGGTTAAGTTGACTAAAAAGGATGCTTGTTATCGCAAGTACCTTGCCAATCTGGAGAAAGAGAGCATTGAATGGGGAAGGAAGTGGTTTAGGGATTTTCATGTTYCTAAGATTATGGAGGAGGAGCCACCAACTGAGCCAAACCCCGAGGATATCATCAACATAAGCACATCTGAGGATACWACTGTGGTGGCTGAGATTGAAAGGGAAATGACTGAGGAGGAAATTTCGAGAAAAAGAAAGGGTAAGCAAGTTGTTTGGGCTGATGATGTGGTTGACAATAGCCACAAAAAAATGTGTTCTGAGGATGGGTTGCATCTTACCCAATCCAAAGCTGCTGCTGCTGCTGTGACAGGGAAGGGTAAGGTCATCAAGGACTTGGGACTCCTTGATGGCCACCGTTTGGTGGAGATTGATGGTGAGGAAAGGGTGATTGTTTGTGGTTTGCAGTTTCCTTCTTCTGGTTACAGGGAGAAGGTTGAGAAAGAGCTTGTTAGGGAAAGAGCCAAGGTTGAGGCCAAGGCAAAGGCTTTGGAAGAGGCCAAGGCTCGGGCTAGGACCAGGGCTAAGGCTAAGGCTATGGTTCCTGTGCCCAAAGTTCCCAAACCTCGCAATCCCCCGTTGGTTACGGCCCCGCGTAAAATGTACCAGTTCAGACCCAGGAGGCCCTTGATTATCAGTGATGAAGAGTATCATGCTAGGGAGGCGAAGGAGGYTGAGGCAAAAAAGTTGCTTACGCCTAAGCCAGAGCCCAGTGACYCCTCGTTGGAAATTTGGACACAAGACGATTTTGATGTCCCTGAAATCCCCACTACTCTGCTTGACTGGTTTTAATTTTCATACTTTGTTTTGTTGGCTTTGTTTTTGCTGGTATTTGTTGGATTATTATTATTTGGTGCAAATTGTTGGATTATTTGGTGGAATTTGTTGGCTCATTATTTGCTGGAAATTGATGGGTTTTTATTTGATGGTAATTGTTGGCTGATGATTTGCTGGAAATTGTTGGATTATTATTTTTGGATGGAATTTGTTGGGTGATTATTTGCTGGAAATTGTGGATATGCTGTATGCTCTCGATTACTTGGATGTATGTTATGGATTTATGTGAATGTTTGAATTATGTTGGGTTATCTTGGAAGTACCTAGTTTGCGATTGTGTTGCGTTATCGGTCTTGGATTGGTGTCTGTCGGGGAATGTTTTGGACATGGCGCTTATTTATCATAGATGTTTGGTATTTGTTCGGATTGTCTATTGTTGATATGATGCATTATGGTGTGAATGTTTGCTGTGGATTTGGATTGTTTTTTTTTTACCAAATCGATATGAGGACCTTTATCGTCCTTTTCTTCTGCTATACGCTTCTCTGTCAAGTAAATGTCGCAGTTGAGTTGAGGAACATTCAATGGCAGATGCTGCTCCTACTTACCACATCTGCTTCTGCCGTTGAAAAGCTCATATTGCGAGAAATTGTGCGAAAACCTTCCTGATGTTAGGGAAGTGAGTCTGTTGAATGATGACTTAAGTTGTTGCTATAAACATCTCGATATATGTTGAGGAAGATGTGATGCGACATTAGTCACCTTAAATTGTAACTAAGTGTGCACAAGTTTAGCACCATTTTCATTAAACAACCAAACAACCATTCTTACACTTCATTACTCCTTACAATTCCCAGGTAAGTCTAACTATTACCCACCATTAACAAATCACGTAACCTCCCCAAAAATTCTTGCCTAAGATGTTAATGAGGAGTAAACAAAAAAAAAAAAAAAACTACCTGTCCTTCCTAGACTGCAATCTTCATCTATGACCATTCCATCTTCTTCGTTCATGTTTTCAGTTGCTAGAGTGAGAACTGTCATGAGATAACAACTGCATCATCAACACTTTTGGTTTCGAATTCTAATTTTCAGGCAGCAAATCCCATCCCTCCTAACCTCTTCCTTCCCAATATGTGGAATTGTTTAGATTGTTCCTTCCCTTTATACCTTGAGAATCTCGAACCATGCAACCTTGCAAAGTCACCACAATGTTGATTGACTTTGGCGCTCGCTACCACTCAGCCTTGCCCTCGACTTTTTATTAAACTCCACCAAATTCTTTGTGAAATGAATTTACTGAATGATGGACACTAAACAAACCTAATGCTAAACATTTCAAGTCCGGGGATTTGGCGTGTTGAAACACAAGGTTGATTGATCCATTTGGCCGTCACCGCTGCCTAAACTCACATCATTCCCATCTATATGAGCCTTGCGTTGTCTTGTTGAATGTATATTTCCTTAGAGAGTTGGCAGCCACTTGCTATGATGTCTGGATGACCTTCTCGATCCAGTAAGCTTTCTTATGACTGCTTGTGTCACATTTTGAATGTGCTGTTCTAGTTTCCTGCCCTCCTGTTTTTGAGGTCTTCTTGGCACGTTCATGTGTGTGAATGGTATATCCCATGTACTTATGCCTATATGTATGAGAACCATCCTTGAATCTAAATGGTCTTGAGATGACACCCATGAACATTACTTTATCTTGAATCTTTTTATTGTTGACATCGATGGCTCGTCTTCCTTTTGTAGAAGAATAAATCCCTCTTCTCTGGTTTCAAATAGAACCTTCTATCTATGTGAAACATTCCTCATGTCTTCAAATCTAGCCTTTGACCACCTACCCCGGCTCATGTGTTGCAAAACCCACTTCATTCTTGCTATTTTTGTTTCTGTGACATAGGTGGTTGTTGCTTGTGTGACTGCGTAGTTACCCTTTTTCATAACCTGTAAAAACCATGTGTGACACCCGCAATGCCTCCCGCAAAGCACGAATGTAGTACAAGTAAGTGTAACGGCACTGACTGCAGGAATTCGTCACTGTATTCTTTTGTTTTTTTGCCGCATTTGCCAAACTCTTGCTTTCTGACATCATCACTTCCCCACTTTTTTCTGTTTTTTATGTTGAAAGTTAACCTGCATATTGTGCTCTTATGCACCCCAATTGCTGCTGCAAGCTCTTGTTGAAATCCCCTTGGCACTTTGTCGTTTTTCAAATTTAGCAAGAGTTGTTGAACAATTTGATTTCTTTGGTGTAAAGTCAGCTCTCTCCTTCTACTTGTATTTGCTTCTGACTGTGAATCATTTGTTGCAGATTGCGTCGTGTTACCAACTGCCACCAGCCCTTCCTCTTCAAGAATTCGGTCGATGTCGTAGAAGCCGTCCGAAGTCATGCTGCAGCGTATTTTTTTGGCTATTGGGAAGTTTTTGTAATTAAACAACTAATCTAATTGTGCTGTGTGTGCAGTGGTTGAATATTAATTTTTTGTGAACTAAACTAATCTAGCTAGTCTTCAAACATTATCTCTGTAATTTTTTGGGAGCTAAGAGAGAGAAGAGCATTGAATGCAATGAATGAATGGTCTGTATTTATAACAACTTGTAACAACTTTTATGCTATTCAAATTTAAAAGGGGCCAAAAAAATGGAGGGAACAAATTTTCAGAWTTTTGGCTCCAAAATTTCATATGCCCAAAAAATCAKATTTWAGTACCCATGTGCAAAGCCATGTGGGGTCYTTAATTAATWTTTTCAGATTTCCCACCAAAAAAAAATACTAAAAGGGGACCATGCAAGTGGGTGGGACAATTTCTCTCTCCTACTTAACATTAATCAAATACCCTTACTTTCTCCTAAACATCACCCACAATCTTTTGCCTAGGAGTCCGTTTCGCTCCCAAAGTTGCAACAAAATCGTTACGGAGGAAGTATGTTTTTTTCATTTTTTCATCATATAGGTCGCATCATATGACCTTTTTTGTACTAGTGTTTCCATTCTCGCTTTCACTCCTTTTTTTAATTTTGATTTCTTTGGTATATTGCAACACTTTCTAGAGTGTTGCCAATAATGTTGCCAATAAATGTAGTGAAAGTGTTGCAAATAAATGTCGCCAAAATCATACAACTGCAACGTTTTTATAAAGTGTTGCATATAAAAAGAAAAATTGTTGCGCTTGTACAAATTAAAAGTGTTGCAATAACTATTATATTATGCAAAATTTGTAAAAAGTGTTGCATTTCATTGAGCTATCGCAACACTTTTTGTTAAAGTGTTGCAACTATTGTCATTATTTGTCGAAATGCAACACATCAAAAAAGTGATGCACCATAGGTGTTGCGATAGATCACTTTTGTAGTAGTGACATCACCAGGTTTAAAAGTGCGAAGATGAGATGTCATCTTAACTTACCCGAGTCTGAATTCATTTCAATGGTTCAGAAAAGGGTTGTCTTTTCCTTTTAGAAAGTAATTCAAGGGTCAATATTTCCTTGATTTTGAAGCTCTATCTAGTGCCATAGTAGCATATGAAAGGTGTTCGGCTGAAGAATCTAAAAGTAAACACAAGTATTATGCTAACTATGTCAACAACACAAAGGAGGGTGCAAATCAGGATGATGATTTGGATGTGGCCATGGTTGAATTTATCCAGGGCCTGCCATTCAAATGTCCTCAATTAGTCAACGATAATATTTTCAAAAGAAAGATTTTAAAACTGATCAAAAAAAGAATACACATCTGATATCAAAAGTGTGATGAAATCTTTAGTTGGCTTTTAAAGTTTAAGAAGATTTAAGTAGTTGGTCAACATAAAGATAGAGACCCTAAAGAAATAAAAAAAATATATATATTGTAAATGACATGATGTCTTCACACATAAGACTAATGATTGTTTGATTTACAGAAATAGGATTCAGGATGAAATTGTTAAACGAAACATTAATTTCTCTAAGAAGAGTGTTAATGCTTGTGATATTGATTCTTAGTTTTTGTCAGAATTAGAAAAATATGAGATTGATTGCAACATGGTTGGTATTGATACGAATGCTAGGTCCCATATTGACATGCAAAAGCTTTCTAATGTTGCTATTGCTGTAAAATTGTACGATCACATTGTGAAGGAAGGAGTGTTAGTTGCTCCAAACTGCCAGGAACAAGATTATGACAAGCTCAATGTATGCAGATGGCATTTCAGTGTTGCGCATTCAACTATTTAGTAAAAGGCTTTCCAAGGCTTCATCAACAAAAATATGAGGCCAGATGGATTGGTGATCTCAAAGCAAGAGTACGTTTTAGGCGCTAGACCTTACTAACTTCCAACCGTGAGGAAAGAAAGTTGAGGCAAATATTGGGCAGTCTAGTGATGATAATGCTGATGTTACTCATAATGGAAATGGTGGCCAAAAGGCTCAAACATATATGGAATCAATTCAGAACTTTCCCCTAGAGACTAAAGCAGTGGAGGGGCTAAAAACGTTGTGCTTCTCTATGTGTCCTTCCTGTGCTGATATGCTAGATTATGAGTTGTTAAGGACTAGTTACCCTTGATAAACCGAGTTGGGCACTTAGGCACCAGAAACCTCGGGTCGAGAGAGGATTGAGGAAGGGATCAGTCACTTTTCCTTGACTGCCTTCTACTATGTCAGTCTTGTGTAGGCTGGGTAAACCTAAAGTGGTCCGGTTAAACAGTAAGATTGAACAAGTCTCAACCTCAGATAAAAGTGTCCAAGGAGATGATATCAAACAAAGGGATGATAATTCGAAGGAAGATAAGAAACTAGAAGATGACTTAGCTCTAGCCAATAAAGAAAAGAGAAGAGTCACGAAAAAGGCTAGGTTAACTATAGGGGCAACCCCCTACCGAACCAAAAACAACATTAGGCGGTTGACTTGTTGGTGAAGTGCAAAATCAGCTCAACACCCCCTCTTTGTCACATAGTTAGTTAAGCATCAGAGGGGAAGATAATCCTATAAGGATCATTCTCCTTCATGTAGGTGCCCAAGACATGGTGAGAGATGGAAGATTGCTAGTTCGACCATCCTTAGTAGCATCAACTTGATGCCATACAACCCCCTGTTTACAAGTGATATTGGTTAAGAGCTAAGGGCTAGTTTGCGTCATCTGTGTGGCTACAAGTAACATAGCTTGGCTAAGGCCGGAAAGGCCAATGAGCCTAAGACAACTAGTGAGACATATGGAACAAATTTCTATAGCAAACAGTTGGAAGCTAAGTGTCTTAGTAAGCCCAGAGAAGCTAAGGAATCTCGCCAAGCCTTCAAGGCACAAATGCAATCAATCAAAGAGTGTATCCCTCAATCTCCCACTCGGATCAAACTCACTCGTTGAAGGAAGAGGAGTTGGGTCTTGATGAAGGAAATCCAGAATCCGAGAATGAATACATAGCTCAAGGGATATTGGAACAAAGGTTTGTTGTAAAAGCACTTTGCAAGAAGAAATAAATAAAGGATTTATGGAATAACATAAGCGAATAAACACTTTGACTAAGGAGAATGAAATTATCAAGGTTGAGAAGGAAAGGAGAATGAAGGCTGCAAAGGAAGTAAAGAAAGAAATGCATGGTTAAGTCTACCAAGTCCAAGAAAGGGACTAAGAAGACATGTGAAAAGGGGGGGCTCAAAGCTTCAAATCACCAAGTTGGCTTCTCTAAAAATTAGAGTGCCACTCCAAAGTCATTCAAAAAAGACGAGATACCCTCAAGTATTTATCCAAGTTGAGGATTATGATAAGTCTTCTCTTAGTGGCCCGACGCAAGGGGATATGCATGGGTACTTACAGAAGAAGAAAACATATTCGACAAAGAATGATGCATGAACGATCTTAGAAAGGAAACAATTAGAGAGGCGCATGAAAGAACTAAATGATCCCTCTAAGAAACACTCCGCAGTCGGATCTGCCCCTATCTGCTCGAATGTCTCACACTCCATGCGATTGCTTAGGGAGTCCTACCAAAAGCCTCGGGTCCTAATTTCCCATTACAATGGAGGGTTGCAACCTCAAGAGGGAGCTTACGGTATGAATGATCAAATTAATGAGCAGTACACTCTTTGAATTTGGCTTAAACTACCCCTTTTTTATCTGCCATCATGCTTGCACAAGGGATTCTTAAGATCAAATTCCCAAGTATGGACGCATATAATGAAAAGATAGACCCAAACGATCATTTTGTAATGTAAAAACACTTAATCTTAACCACCCAGGTGGACAATTCCACTTGGTGTACGTACTTCCCCGCAACTCTTAAGGAAGTGGCCCAGAAATGGTTTAGTGGGCTGCCTTCTGGTTGCATTAACAATTTCTCAAAATTGTGCATACTCTTCACTCTTCACTTCATGGCTAATCGCCAAGAACGAAAGAGTAGTATGCACTTGGTAAAATTACAACAAAGGGAGAATAAGAGTCTAAGGAGCTATGTTAAGAGAATTAACCATGAGAAACTTCAGATTCAGGGCCTATTTGAGTATGTCATATTAGATAACTTCTATAGGGGGTTACTTGAAGGCAGTGACTTTAAGTTCTACTTAATTAGGAGGAAATGTCAAGATCTGAATCAATTCTTGAGGGAAGTCAAAGACTACATGCAAATAGAAGAGATATGTGTTGTCAATAGGAACAAGGAAAAGCAAGGTCAGTTCCAAAGATCTCAACACAACTCGAACTTCAATAATAAAGGTAATGATCAAGGTGACTGAAATGACAGAAAAAAGGTTGGGCACTTGGAATATCTCTGAGGAACAACAGAACATCCAAGACAGAAAAAAGAGGAAATGGGAAAATGGTCCCAGGATTGAATATGCTAAGGACATTTACCAAGTGTATTTGAATGTAAGAGGCAAGGTAAACATTGACGATCCTCCTCCCATCAGGACGGAGAAAGGAAATATGGATCCCAATAAGTTTTGCAAGTTCCATAATGACATTGGACATTATAAGGCTTCACCCCCTTTAAGGGGTTGATCTCAGCTTTAGTGTCATGGAATTGAGACATGGAGTCCGCATTTGAATGTGTTGAGGTGTGTTGTCGATTGATGGGATCGCCACCATGCCTATAAAAGTTAATCACGGACGCCAAAAACGTTGGTGCCGTACAATGGCCCCACAGTTAGGTCAAGTAACCAGATCGTGGGTTTGGGGAAAGGGTACGGACCATATCTTTGACCCAATCCACCCGCCTAAGGCGGCCTCTACTCAGTCTCATTGTAGTTCCATGAATAATAATTATTGAATTTAAAGAGCTTATTGATTTGATCATAAAACGCGCAGTAACCTAATATTAATTACTACAAAGTGGATTTCTATTATACATGCATCACTACCAAACCTAATAATCGTGACCACTTCGAATAAATCAAATTAATATAGTGCCTAAACCCTGGTTGTGTATAATTAATTTGAATTTAATGTGATTCAAGCAAATTCCGGTCTTGTTTAAGAAATCAAAAACGTCAAATGCAAAAGAAACTCAAATATATACTGTAGGCATCTACCCTTATCGGGCCTTGTCCTACGTCGGTTTCGTTTGTGGGCTTGAGCCACGGATCCCACACGTGAGTGCGTTGGGATAGTGTTGTCGAGTGGGGAATCGCCACCGTGCCTATACAGGTTAATCACGGACGCCCGAAATATTGGTGCCAAGTTAATGGCCCCACTATTTGATCAAGTAACAATTTCGTGGGTTCGGGGATGACATGGTATGGAACGAATCTTTGACCCAATCCGCCCGCATGTAGCAGCCTCTACTCAGTCTCATTGTAATTCCATTTGATCAAATTCATTGAATACACAACAACTTAGCAATTTCATCCTTAGGAAGCGCTCTAGCCTTAGCAATCTATTAAAAGAGTGAGTTTCTACCATGCAAATATCACTACCTAGCCTAATTGTTGTGATCACTTCAAATTAATCAAATTAATAAGGTTCTTAAAATCCGTTTGTCCATGATTAATCCGAATTTCATGTGATTCAACAATTTCCAGTCTTGTTTAAGCGATCAAAAAGTCTCATGCACAAACAATGCCAAAATACATATGAGATGATGATTAGGAATAATAGAAAACCTAAATATATGAATTAAACTTACCTTGCTTCGCTATCAACACAAAAGAAAACAAAGGTTAGCGTATCAAAACTTTGCTTCCGATTGAATCGCTTATCACAACAAAAGAAATTATTAGCATTGACAATTATGATTAAAACAATTGCAATAAAGCGAAAAGGATTGAAAACGAATGAATTTACATGATTGAAATTCAAAAGCGAAAGTATAATATTAATCAAAATTAAAAATAAAAAAGAAAAGAGAAAGTTTGATTGAATAGCCTCAGAATTTGTACCTAGATTCCCAAAGAAACGACTCCGAAAGTAGCGACAGATTTGAGAACCTTAGAATTTGTGAGTGATTTGTGTGAGAGAGAATTTGGAGAGCTTTGGATCGCCTTAAGCACAAGAGAATTCGTTGATCTTTGATTAAGCATCGAGAGCATGTATTTATAGGCGTATGGGAAAAGGTAGGCAAAATACAAAATTTGGTATACGGAGATAACCGTAAATACGGTCACTGGGAATGTATATATAGCTGGCGTGGCTTGCCACGTCAGCGATCTGTGCTTAATTTTTGTTTTATCTATCTTTTCGTTCGGGAATTAATATTCGTGTTTTTGCATCGAATTGCCATCTGAATTAACCTTTATCCACTTTTAGATAAACTTGATGGACAAGATTAATTTAAAATATTCCGGATAATTTCCAAAGTTTCTGAATTTATCTACGAATTTCTGAATTTATTTATTTTTGAAAATTATTTCGCAAACTTGTGAAAATTATAGAAAATCATAGAGAAATCAGAAAAATTATTTAAAAATATTAGCGAAATCATAAAAATGAGAGGAATAAGATGAAAATGAAAAATATTAGAAAAGACCTTTATAAATAGTGCTAAAAATCATTTTTATTAAGAAAATTGCCTTAAAAATAGAAAATAATACATATAAATATATAGTCCGCCTATTATTGAGCTCTCGGCATATGTTTCCAAATTCAACTTTACCTCAACTTGTGCAAATGGCTGTGATTTAATGGATGTGGTTTCTAGACTTTGTCGCAACTTCTGGAATCATATATATTTTGAGATATCGTACTTTTCCTCATTGGCTATTCAATTTGGGGAGACATTTTTAGGTGTCTACAGAAGCCCCCACTTTGGCTAAGTCTAGAGAGAAGTTTATTCTCGTAAGATGAAAGTTAAAGTATTCGATTCAGGATGGAGGATAGCTCAAGACGTTCTGCGATATCGAGTTATCCTTTTCGCCGGTACTTGCAAAACAATGGATATTTTTACCTGCTACCGCGTCCCATGCGGTTGTATTTCCTCGGAAGCATCTGGATCCTTGGGCAATCTTTCTCCTTATGGCTGACCTTGGCTTTCCAGGAGAAGAGATGTTGTGACTAATGACATGAATTCCTTTAGTAGTGCCTCGTTCCTTAGGAAGCTTTCCCTATGGCTGACCTTTGCTTTAAGGGAAAAGTGATGTAATTGATGTATGAATCTCCTTCGATAAGTATAAACCACCGAAAGTCTCCCTTCRGCTAGTATAAGCCTAGGGGCGCCAATGATGTGTGTGAATCTCCTTCAATTAGTATAAACCTCYGYTGTAGTATAAGCCTAGGGGCGCCATGATGTTTGTGAATCTCCTTCWGTTAGAATAAACCTCCGGATATCTCCCTTCGACTAATATAATCCTAGGGGCGCCAATGATGTTTGTGAATCCTTCGATTAGTATAAACCTCCGAATGTCTCCCTTCGCTAGTATAAGCCTCAGAGAATATGAGTGATGATGTTGATGTTTTCCTTACAATTGACCTTGGCTTTTTGGGAAGAAAGTTACGTATAGCGWTGARTGTTGTGTAAGTGTGTATGTGTCTCTTTTGGTAAGTATAAACCTCCAGAGTTTTCCCTTTAGTAAGCATAAACTTCAGGGAAAACAAGTAGTTGTGTGTTGTTCTTGACGTCGTATAGACGAAGGTAGAATTATAAGACTTGGAATGTGCTTGTTTGAGGGTGTTTTGGTAATTTTGTTGTGCAAAAGGGCAGTTTGGTAAGCTCAGGTTCAAAAGTWYGTTTTGAATTCYCGCGAAGCAGAAATAGTCATTGGATARCTGAAAYGACGCGCGAATCATTGCAGAAACAAGTTCAGGTTGAGCTGACATGGTAGTCCAGTCAACCTGAACCGTATATACGGTAGTTGTGACCGTATATATGGTCTGTTTACTGGCATATACTCTGTATTTTAGCGCTTTTGTCRTCTTGTCGTGGTTTTTGCTRCTTCATTTTYGAATTGTATTGGCTTCTTGGAGCTTSTCTCTYCTTCTAAGCTTGCTCAAATCTCATCCCAAGCTCAAATTCCTTGGTCCCTTTGCAATTTCCTATACGAAATCAGGTGTTTTCCTCTCAAATTCCTTCAATTCGTGCGCCAATTCATGTTAGGGTTCATGAGTTTTGGGGGGTTTTTTATTTTTGTCCAATTTTGCCTGAAATGCTTTGTTTTTGTTCCTGGTAATGTTTGAATGGCTTGTTTCATTGTTGGATATTCATGGTTGAATTGAYTTGGATGTTTTATGGAGATAAGAATTGAAAAGCTTGTGTTCTTATGGGTTGGCAATAATTCAGTCCAGTTAAGGTTTGTTCATAATATTAGCGGTTTAGTTACAGGTGAACTTTAGTTCAAGCTAATTTTGGTTACGTTTCAGTTCAGTTTAGGTTAAAAACAGTTCAGATCACTTTAATTCAGGTCAATTTCARGCTACGRATCACTTATAGTTCAGGTTATTTCAGTTTTGCTTGAAAAAAGTTCAATTAATCCAGCGAATTGCAATCCAAACTAACACCTCTACTAAAGGGTATATGAGGAAATTTCTCTATCTATTTTTTTAGTCTAGTTTGATTTTGGGATTTTCTACACTTTACCCTTAAAAATTTACGTTTTTCTATAATATACCCTCATTTTTTGCCCTCTCTATTGTACCCTACATTTTACAACTTTTCCCTAATATAACCTTCATGGTTAAACTTAACCACACATGGTTAAGTTAATTTTTGAAAAATAAAAAATACGTAAACAAAAACAACCACTCCCACCACCCACCCCCACTCCACCACTCCTTCATCGCTACAGCCTGACCCAAGTCGCCACCACCTGTTCACACTCCAGCACTCGCCACCATCTCACCTAGATTCAAACTACCATCACTCGAACCCACCACCCTCACTCGAACACCACTACCAACACCATCATTTTCATACTAGCAATGATTAATTATCACTATCACCAAACTGTGATCCAACACCTCGACCCTGCACTATGACCCCCCACCTCGACCTAGTGCCTCGACCCACCACAACTTAGAATTACGACCACCGTAATTCTTCTTCATAAATTAATCACGAATAACAACAACAACGTAGCTCACCACCACCTCCCCTCACCATGGCCAATTTTCCTAATTCAAATTGGGGTTTGTTTAGGGTTCGGTTGGGGTTTGATTGGGATTCGATTGGGGTCTGGTGGTGGTGCGAAATGGACGTTGTGGTGCGAATTGGATGTGGTTGTGATTTGTGCGCTTAGAAGGTAGTGGTGTGAGTGGTGCAATCTAGGCGTGAATGGCCAGTGCGAAGTGGGTGTCGATGGTTCATGGATGGCTAGCAGTGCATGGGGGTGCAGGTGTGTCTGGCTGGGTGGTGGTAGATGGGGTGTCGAAGTGGTGTAGGGGTGATGGTGGGTGGGTGCGTGGGTGAGTGGCTGGAGGATTGTGAAGTGAGGGTAGGGTGGGTGGTTGTTTTTTTGTTTTTATTTTATTTTAAAAAAGTATACTTAACTTTCGTTTAACCTTAGAGCTTGTTTGGTTTAATATTAGTAAAGGGAAGAGAAAATAATCATATTTTTCCATGTATGGTTCAAATAGAGGAAGTGAAAGGAATTCAACTTATTTTCTCATGTTTTGTTAGACATTAATAAAAGAAGAGAAGAGAAAGAATAAAAATTAAGTTTATTTTTTCGTTCCTCTCCAATTCACCCAATTTTGGGAGGAAAGCAAAGAAATTGCAAAGAAATTTTCGTGTCAATTCCTTCGGGTTCCTTTCTTTCTCCTCCTTATCTTTTTAATCAATATAAATTGTTATACTTTTCCTTCCACTTCCTTTTTCTTTCCCACCATTTCCACTCTACCAAAGAGGCTCTTGTTTTATTAAATTAAACCATTAAGGTTATAATGTTGAGGGTTCCCTTTGATTTTTGTTTCATGTCCGAACTCCGAATATTTCTCCCATAATTAGTTAATCACCATCACCTTCTCTTTTATAAATAGAATTTCATACTAAATTAGGGTTTACAATATCCGAGGAATTACGTATTAGTGTCGCAAAATTGCTGTTATTCCTATTTTTTGAAGAGCATGCATGACTGAGATGAAGGTTGGGGTTTGTTTGTTCTTAAATTCAGTTTCACTTTTTTWAAAAAAAAAAAAAAACAATCTGTCTAATATTTGTATTATTATTCTTTGTTAATACTGTCTGTTTGCAATTACCTAATTTATTATGGATTATATGAATATATGATTGCGTAATTATGCTATGAACTGAGATTTTTTTATTTAAATTGGATTTTCTGGGTGAAGTACAATTTGAAGATTTTGTCAGCTGAGTTTCAATTTGATTTTTGTGGGATTATATTGTTATGCATAGTGAACTCATGTGGGTGCAATCTGATGTTTGATTGTTGTGGAATATTGACTCTTGTTATTTTACCAATTTGTGAAAAAATAAGAGAGAATCCAGGGCATATATGAATGGACCAATATCCGATTACACAAAAGGATTTTGTGCTGATGTGAATTTCAATTGATTGATAATGGGGTTAGTTTGTTTAGCAAAAAAATAAATAAAAATTAGTACTTTGGATTTTCCGAAGATTATTTAACTGAATATTATGAGAGTTTAAGCTAGAACAAGTTTGTCCCTGTTTTTTCTGTTGTTTGTTTGGTTTTGTTGCCTAAGTCTTGATAACCTGTTCAGTTGGATCTTTGGAGGATGGTCTACAGAATGCATAAACTTATTGCCTTGTGAAGATGGTCATTTATTTTTCTCAATTAATGTTGTATGATTATGAAAATTAAAACTTGAAAGCTAAATTTATTAAGAATTAGGTTCTGCCGATGGACCAAGATAGTTGCAAATAGCTCTGTATGTTTAATTGGCAAGTTTATAGAAGAAAAGGTTTTCTGTACCTTAGAGAAAATAAATTTTTTGTATTAGGAAATTGTCTCGAGTTCTCAATGTTTGAAATTTTAGCCCKTGATGTTCCTGGACATGTACCCCCGAAACTCATACATGTGTAAGGGTTGGAAGACTTGTAGAAAAATGGGTTTAAAAGTTTCTGTATTACTATACAGCTTCTGAGATTTCAGATACGCCTTCATTTGGATGCCCAGTTGTAAGGGAAAAGAAGGGGAGGAAAAGAGGATAACAGGTTGGGGTTGCATGAGGCCATGAGCTCCATGCACCCTAACTCAAATGTCTTATATTTTAARGGAGGGTGTTTATTAGAGAGGGATGAAAATGGATCCCTCCATCTTTTTCCTCTTCTTTCCCCATTCCCTTCTTTTCTCACAGTTTCCTCTTACCCAAACAAAGTGTAAAATAATGACTTYAATTCCATTGTTTAACTTGAGTTTGATTMATGGTGGATTGATGTATTGAGTATTACTTATGTACAGCAGGATTACTAGATATGAAACTGTTCTTAATTATGGAAGTTGATGTTCGTTGACTCATTGGCCAACACCACATTTTCTTTCATCCACCCTTACAAAATGAAACTAGATTGAATGTAGAGTTGTGTTCCTGCATATTAATATTCTTTCCTTGATGTTCTTTATGWTGGATTCCTCTTTCTTCACACTGGTTGGAACGTTATAAACAAAGTGGAACACTTTTTATAGGAAATTAAGCCAGCCAATCGGGGTGAAAATCCCGCTCGATTTCAACGCACGGATCAATGGCGTCCTGTTTATACATGGTTGGAATCATTGGAATTGGATGAAGTTATCAAGTCCAAAGACATATCGGACTGGCTGGCTGCAAACCCTGAGATCAATGCACAGTTGGGCTCAAGACATTCTCGTTATCATTTGATGCACTACATTAAAAAATGTCATATGAAGATACTGAAGAAACGGATGGTAATTGTATCCTTTCTTACTTTTAAATGCTCACCACTACTGGCTATTATCATGCATGTCAGTATCCATTTTTGTTTGATTTATGCCTTTGTAGCTTATAGCTATTTTCTCTTGTTGTGCTTTACATGTTTTCTATTATAGGGTGGACAGTTGAAACCCAGTGAAGCAACTCCCTCAAATGTTGAGCATCCTAGTGTCCCAAAACTGCCGCCCACAAATCCTTGTATGTTAGTGTTCTTCAGATTGCTTCAAACATGTTGCATTTGTGCATTCTTATTCAAGTTTAACTTTCTTCTTTAGGGCCCATTTTGCAACAGTGTTGTTTTCTGTTTTTGGTTTTTCGTTCTTCAAAGTCATATGATATTCTGCATGTTGTATAAGTGATAAAATATTACTCAAATCTTTTAGAATCRTGATAGTTTTGAAAATACAACTGAAAAGTGCAAACCAWTTTTTTTGTTTCCTGACTGGAAACTGGAAACAAGAAGATACCGAACAGGCTCTAAAACGTTAAATTTTTCTGATTACACAAAATACTCACTTTTGTTTCATGTATATGGGATTAAGGCTTTGATTGTTGATGGATTGATGACGATGATGGCTTGTTATGTTTTTGCTTGATATATTGTCCAAGTTCCTGGATTTTCCGTTCTTTGTATATTTGTAATTTCCACCTTTTGAGAAGAAAAGGCTAGTCTCATARTTGAACATATGGCCTTTTATGTTTATTCAATTATAAGGAGCAGAGACCTGAGTTTAGTTGATAAGTCAATGTCAATTTCCCACTTCATTGGTCACAACTTTGCAAATTTAGCAATGGTTTCAAATTTAATTACTATTTTAGGATCTTTGCCTCCATGTTTCTGAAATGTTTCCATTTCARGATCCTCTGCCATATTGTGCTTCATAGTTTATTTCTTTTGACATAAGCTTACTTACTATAGCAGATTATTTTTGGGGATGAGCCATTGTCATAACACTTTCCACAAAGTTGACCGATCATAGTTGAAAGTTGGGACTGATTAAGTGATTAAGGAAGGTTTTTTKATTTTATCAGTTCTTCTGTTAGTTGAGGGATTGGGTGTTTCTTCTTCTAAATCTTATTGCTAACTGATGAGTAGGATGGAGTTTAGATTTGTTGCTTGAATAGAAATGGAATTGATAGTCCTGTTCAATTTCAAACTGCTATTGGTTGGTTTCCCAATGTAGGTTAGTCTGTCTTTAATATTTCCTCAGACTGAGGCTACTGAATTCAACTAGCCTCCTCCTACAATACATTTTACGTTCATAATTCGTGAATGTCTTTGCTACACCAGTTTGAGGAAATTCAATATTTTTTCATGTTTATAACTGTTAGGAATAAACAAATAAAGCTATGATATCAGTTTCATCATGTCTCTTGCTGTAAATGTGGGATGTACACTGTAGTCATCTACTTTTAGTCAGATTTTCAATAGGTTAAGCAATATCATTAAATCATTATAACATTGTTCCTGGGTAATAGGCTCTATTGAAGGAGAATCTTGTGAAAATTTCATTGTCATCTATGGCCCTTTGGTGGGTTTGCTGTTCAATTTTTCAGCATTGTAAATCAAAATAACGGATTTTTTTTTTTTTTTTTTTATTTGGTTGGAGATAGTTTCTTTCTTTGCTACATTGCAACGTTACCTTGTGTGACCAGTGCTCTTTGTACTCTGATTATGCTGATTGCATTTTAACTTATTATTTGTCAGCTAAGGAATTGACAAATGTGCCTAAAGACAGTGACCTCTATCGAGTGAAACGAGAGGAAGCATTGCGCAAATTTGAGATGTAAGTGTTGTGGCCTGTTGTTTCATTTTGATCACTATGCCCAGTCTCTCTCTCTCTCTCTCTCTCTCTCTCTCAGCCCTTTCTCTGCAATGTTTCTGCAGTCTGGTAGAGTTGGAGAAGCAACTTTCTACTGTCGTTGCAAATCAAAATGCCTCTGCACAGGAGTCTTGATCAAGCTCATGTGAATCTGCAGGGACTTTCCTGTGATTCCAATTCGTCCATTACATGCATACAATGTATCATACTGCCAGTTGAATTGTCATGCATATCCGGCATGTTGGTTTGTTCAAGTTGTGACAAACTTCATTTGTCACAGTTTTCAGAAAATAAAACTTCAAAACACATATCAACTGTGTCACTGGCTCATCGCCTCACCAGTATGGCACTTATTCAAAGTGGAAGTTCATCAGTATAGGGGTGGTGATGTAACAGGTGAAGGTAGCAATGGCTGGTTAGTTTAGCGTTGTATGCTTGTGTCAGCTAGCTTTCAAYTTGGGTTAATTTAAAACAGATGGTCCGTTTTGATTTAAAATTGATTATCTTAATTYAGAGCCTCAGATATCCTTTTGTCATGATTCGACACCCTATAATCAGTGCAATGTAATATACTTCATGTGGAGCACTGGTGTAAAARTGTAATATGGGTATGTTGAAGTACTTCATTTGTTTTATTTTTTACGACACCTAATAGTCACTTTTTGTTCATGTTGTCCCACTTATGAGTTTAAAGCTTTGATTGCGTTGATCAAATTGCGTACAAGGATTTTCTAATTTTCTTCTCTTTTATACTTCCGGTTTCAAAAATACGTACTACGGACGCAAGGAGTCAAGTGCAAATATGTATTTTTCCATACCGATTGAATACCGAGTATAACATGTTAATGCATTTATGCATGGGTCACATCACATTCATAATCAACTGGCTATAATTTTCCCACGTTGCATCACATATTTGGACAATGATTTTTWTGGAAAATTCTGGGTTTAAACTTTAAAGGTACAAGGAATCCCCAAAWTGAAAAGGTTTCACTGTATCATCATACATTCATAATCCATAAAATATTATGAAGAATCTAAACAAGCGAAACAAAATTAGAAAAGCACGAATACTTCGGAATATTCCTCGCTAATTTTGCCACATATCTCGAATTTCTACTCCAATAAAAACAAACTAGCTTTTGCTGAGCACTAAGAAAAATGGAGAAGAAGCTGTTGCAAGTTTTATTGCTGACAATCTTAATACTAAATTCCCCAAATCATAGTTTGGGTCGTAAGAATCGTGATGGTGTTCAATCATTGTCCCAGATTAATGTTCTCAGCACAACTTTGGATTTACACAAAGTCGCTCATATTCATGTTTSTCACACTCTTCTTGATTCCCAGGTAATCTCTCTTTTTTCTCAATCTTCAATTCAGTATTTAAAGTACTTCGTATATAACTATATGATATGCCCAGATTTWCATGATGATTAGAATGAAGTATGTTGACTTGTTGACAAGATGTTAGCAAGTCATGTCAAACAGCATTACAGCAGCACTTTGATTTGTGAATGTTTTTCGGTGCGAATAAGTTACTTGGGCGAGTTTTAGGTACAACCGTACAACAATGTTCGGTGTTGCAAATGAAAATAAAATATAATTGGGGGCACCGGTTGTACTATATAATTTGCACGTATTTGGAATACGTGGTCTATCCTAACAAAGATTTTCAAACTTAACTGGCTAATGCTGTATGTTACTCCTGTTTTTACATATTTTCTATTTTCAAACTTCAGTGGTAACACATACTAGTACTTGTTCATCAAAAGATGGCAGAGAGTAAGAATTTTTGTTTTATTCTTATGAAGGGTTAGAATTAGACTTGTTTTAAATGCGGAAGWATCTGTAAATTGATGCTTAATTTGAGCATTTTATTAATCTGTGGTTTTAATTTTAACTAAGTAATGTTCACACTGCTCTTTCTTTAGTTTGCATAGATGTATGGAAATCTTTTAGCATGTAATCGTTTCTTATCTTTCCATAAAAAATGTTGTTAATTTGTTTGAAAGAATTGTTGATCAGAATGGCTTATCATACACAAATGATTATACTGCTTCGTTTCTGATAATCAACCAAGATGAAGTACATTTGAAACCATCAGTATAGTAATGCTATGGCAATGCTTTAACCATATGGATCAATGACCAAATGTTTTTACCTGCTTTCCAATCTTGTTATGATCAATAAAACATTAGAGTATTTTCAAACAGCCATCGACCTATTGTACGTGGGCGATTGTGCCTACACTAGCTASGATTTAGCTTTACATTTGTTCTAAATCTGTACTGTTTCATTGAAGGAAAATGAGGAACAAACACCACTTAGACGTATATCTTTGGCTCAAGAAAGCGACAAAAGCAAGCTCAAACTTCTACACAATGAAGGACATGGATTCCAAACTTCAACTTCTAAAGAGGTAGCTTCACTACTATAAACCTAAGACATTGTCTGAGTACATTTTATCTATAAAATGAACGTGTTTCCACATTCTTCTCAAATGTTGAAGCTGAAATGCAAGTATCTAGGTAACTTGTTCTTGGTCATGAAAGACTTGGTTATATGCTCAAGTGTATCTAGAAGTAGGTTCATCAAATGCTATTTCGTTTGCACCCTGGGAAAAAAAGAAAATAGAAGAGTATTTGACGTGTAAGCATATGCGACAGGGTTTATTCTTGATAAATTTAAATAGTTAAGACACTTAAGAGTAATCCGCTAGACTTAGATGTTAGCTGTCTATCTTTATCATGTTTTCATGTGGACAGGTCACTAGTGCATTACAGAGTATTTCCGTTAACAAAGTGACATGAATGACTGGTAGTACAATAGTCTTTTGTTTGTTCAATGTTACTGTTTWTATGGTTGTAGCAAACAATTATGCAGTCCAAACAGTCAAGGTTTGAATGTTGTACCTCTTGTATGAAACAAGAATACTAAACCACTATGCTTAAACAATGTCATACTTTGTGAAATATGGATGCAGATTACAGATCCTAGTAGGCAGAGATCAGTAATTAACAAAAGGCAGTACTGAATAGAATTCTCTGATGTAATTTTTATGACATGATCCTTTGTTATATTTCACAAACAAAGGACAAAGATCTTCATGGACTTTCCTTCATCGCTGACTTCTCAGCCCGGCAAATATTTCATTAGGTCATCTTGTATACTTGTATCAACTTAGAAATTGATTATTTTATCATCTTACTAAAAGACAGTATTCTAATAACCTATTGCTGAATTATATTCTAAATGCATTCTTATAATGCTACCTTACCTATCTTGATATGTTATATATTCCCAATGTGATTTTTGTCTATTCTTTGTTTTTGTTTGTTTCAGAGTTATGGCTATATTTCAATGGCAACAGTGAATATTGATACTCTTCATCCATCTCCAGATGATTGGATTGGAGTTTTCTCCCCTTCAATTTTCAAGTAAGATAGAGAATTTCCAACTATCATAAATCCCAAAAATTTGAAATAAACATATCATGCAATGAAGGCTTTGATTGATGGAAGAGGATATTAGTTGATGATTGCAAGGAATAAAAATTATGGTTCATGTAGCCAACCGCCCAACCCCACTTTGGCACTTATGGGATCATGGTTTTGATTGATTWGAACCTATGAGCTCAAACTCTAATTATCTCTTAGTAGCATGGGATTAATTAGAAGTAAAACACAAGTAGATCATAAGGACTCTTTAAGTTCCACAATTACTGTTTTATCCTGATTTTAGATCTTTAAATGAAATACATGATTTTATTAATTCCTTTTTATTTAATGAAAAGTAGATTTCAACTGTATGTAACATCGACTTTTAAGATTTAGACCTTTTTTTACAAAAATAAAATTGATTTTTGTGATTATGTAGTTCATCTGCAGCGTGTCAAGAAGTTGGTAACAGAAGAGTTGAGGAGCCATTCATATGCACTGCACCTATTAAGGTTCGTGTAACATATTGATATTACTTCTTGTTGAATTAGGCATTAAGTAGAATGTATGAGGTTCATCCACATGCAGGTGTACTTAACAGTAGACAAATGCTGCCTATAACAGATTACAAGTTCTCCTTTTCTTTATAAGAAAATGAAGTATTTTCTTTTGTATTTCAGTATAAGTTTGCAAACTACTCGAGTCCTAATTATCTCAAAACTGGAAAAGCAACAGTGGAGTTCCAGTTGATCAATCAACGAGCTGATTTTGCATTTGCATTGTTTTCAGGCGGGCTGTCTAGTGTAAGTTTGAGAATCTTTCTCAGTATTGATTCACCTGTTTGCTTTTTMATTCATCTGTTTTCTTCTTAATTTTACTAATTCTCTGATATTTGAATTTTGTAGCCTAAGCTAGTGAAAGTCACAGAACCTATATCACCTTTTCCTAATCCTAAAGCTCCCCTTTATCCACGCCTTGCCATGGGAGAAACTTGGGATGTGGTAAGTTACTTTTTCTTATGGTATTACATTGGAAGATATTAACATATATGGATTCTCTATTTGGAAGTTCATCCTTTGTCCCACACATATCCTTAATCTCACACAAGTGTTAACCTCTGAGTAAATTATGGTTCTGCGACATAGCTCATGGCCTTTATCACCCTTGTTTTCCACTAGATTGTTGTCTCTTTTAAGATTGAAGTTGTATACTGTTTGAATTTTTAGTCTTCGATAGAGGTTGCTGTAATATATTTTCATATTTAGCTCACACCAGACGTATGGTGTAAGTCTCCCACATTAAAATTTGTTAGGAGATTTTGCTTTAACATCTGTAGGTGATATGTTTTAGTAGTCTAAAAATCATGATGTGATTTTACAGATGACGGTAACATGGACAAGTGGTTATAACATAGGCGAAGCAATCCCGTTTGTTGAGTGGGGGCGCCCTGGTGGTACAACCATGCACTCACCTGCTGGAACTTTCACATACACTCGAAATCAGATGTGTGGTAAGTAATTGATTTTGTCTCTAGCATCACCTCAGCTTGATTGATGCTTTTAGCTTCTTGGTCTTAAAAACTAATTGTAACCTTGACTCGTGTACTCATGCTGACATAGCTATGCATCCAAATGTTTGACATGAGTACTTGAGGCAAGTTGATAAGTTTATCCAACATGATCCTTAGTTATATGGTACTAATTCACAGGTTATGTCATACCATATAAATCTTTGGAAAAGAAATGTTATCTAATGAGTACCTGCTAATTAACTAACTAGTGATATAATTGTTCTGAATTTAAAGGTGCACCTGCAAGAACGGTTGGCTGGCGTGATCCTGGATTCATACACACCAGCTTTTTGAAGGATTTGTGGCCAAATACAGTGTAGGAATTTAACTGAGCAATTCTTATAATGATACAGCAAGTACTTTCAACTATATATATAAAAAATTAACATTTCAATCGGTTCTCTTTCAGATATACTTATAAGATGGGCCATATCTTATCTGATGGTTCATATGTTTGGAGCAAAACGTACAAGTTCAAATCACCTCCAGTTCCTGGTGAGAGCTCATTACAGCGTGTTGTTATCTTTGGTGACATGGGGAAGGTAAAAGCACTACATTGTTCCTGGTAGATTGCAAAACATCTTTCAAATTTTAGGTTTGTTTTGCAATGGTTGTAACTTAGTTATGAATTAATTCTACTAGATAACTAAAAGCAAATTTATGGAATAAACAGTAATTAGGTTCAGGTTTTTCCTGTTCATTTTATCATGTACAAGTTTGTTTGACATTTTGAACTTGTTACCCATTTCATRTTTTAGGGAGAGCGAGATGGATCAAATGAATACGCTGACTACCAACCAGGAGCATTGAACACCACTGATCAACTCATCAAAGACATTGATGACATTGATGCTGTTTTCCTTATAGGAGATTTGCCTTATGCGAATGGATATGTCTCACAGTGGGATCAATTTACTGCGCAAGTAGAACCTATTGCATCAGCTGTACCCTTTATGGTTGCAAGGTTTGTATCCTATGTTTATGCATCTCTATACATTCAATTGACGTATAACTGTGCTTATATTCTTAGTCAATGATTTTATTGTTCAGTGGTAATCATGAACGTGATTCACCAGATTCAGGATCATTTTATGCAAATAATGACTCAGGCGGTGAATGTGGTGTTCCTACAGAAACAACATTTTATGTTCCTGCTAAAAACAGGGCCAAATTCTGGTATGGAAAATCAGTTTGTCAGTCAAGAATTGTCATCTTCATTCCATCTAAAGAATAATGTGCTATGTTGTGATGCGCGCTATTATTGTTAAACCTTGTGCACATGCATGACATTTAGGTACTCAGCAGATTATGGAATGTTCCACTTTTGCATAGCTGACACTGAGCATGACTGGAGGGCAGGCACTGAACAGTATAAGTTTCTTGAGGAATGTCTTGCTTCAGCAAATAGGCACAAGCAACCTTGGCTAATCTTTGCAGGCCATCGTCCTCTCGGTTACTCGTCTAATAAATGGTTTGGTGAAGAAGGATCTTTTGAAGAACCCATGGGTAGAGATGACCTTCAAAGACTTTGGCAGAAGTACAGGGTTGATATTGCATTTTGGGGCCACGTCCATAATTATGAGAGGACATGCCCTATTTACCAGGTATGTGGTTCATGTACATCTCTCTGTTTGTTCTGCTTGAAGATGGGGTTTTCCATTGCATATGACATATTCAGAAGCCCTTGAATCTAGTTGTATATATACCATAAACTAATTAGACTATGTTATATTCAAATGAATATCTTCATCACTAGTTTTAAGTTATTTATATCGATTTAAGTGAATTTGCTGATTAAAATTGATTTTATTACAACTAATTTGACAGGTTTAGACTTTCACTGGTTTTCAATTGCTATCAACTTTTACTAATTACAAGTATTTTTAAAACTAATGAAATTCATACTCTGTAATACTTCATATTTTTGCTGTTTTATAAGTGCTTTGAATTGATTTCGACATTTAGTTTTAAATAATAGAGCGGAAGGTGAGCCTGAGATTTTGGAAAGCGAGAAATCTGAAATGGCTTGTATTAGAAATCTATGAAGTGAGAACTTAGGATTATATTCTCTTTACCTTATTTAACTGAAGCAAGGTAAACAAAACTCAGGATTATATTTACTTCACCTCTTGTTTCTTGATCAAAGTACATACGTTTTTGTGTGAAAATTAGACAATGTGATGGTAATTTGTGGAGTGCAGAACCAATGTGTTAAGAGCAAAGAAGAGACATCTCATTACTCAGGAGTGGTAAACGGTACCATCCACGTCGTTGCTGGTGGAGGGGGAGCTCACTTAAACGACTTTAGCCCTATTAAAACTGTATGGAGCATTTACAGAGACCATGATTTTGGATTTGTGAAGCTCACAGCCTACAATTATTCATACCTTAAATTCGAGTACAAGAAGAGTAGTGATGGCAAGGTTTATGACTCCTTCACTATTTCCAGGGATTACAAAGATGTCTTGTCTTGTGTACATGATAGTTGTGCACCCTATACCTTGGCTAGTTAGAATCAAAATCAATAAATACTCTATTCATTTTTGTACTCGACTTTCTTTTTTTTTTATTTTGTCTCATTTGTTGATATATGTATAGACTGTTACGTTGTATTATGCTTTTATGATGCATAAATATATGGGAAATTGGGAATGGAGATTGTACATTTGGTAATTTTGTATTTTTGTGTTTGACATAAATATATTGTGAGTTGTGCCTTTGTTTTTCTATGGTTTGAAAAAGTTTAGATGAAGTATTGTGAACTATCAAAATGAAGAGTTACTTAAGCTATAATAACATAAACTACATCCAAAAAGTAGTTTTATTACACGCAACACACAAGGATGTGGTCATATACTCTCGAAAATTTTGTCCAAAATTATCTACTTTTGGGTCGTTTTTGCAAGAAAAGTACCCTTTTTTTTTTATTATTCTTTGTCTAAAACTATTAACTTTTGCTATTTTGTTTGCTAACACATACCTATCTCTTATTTTGCGGTGTTGAACACACACACACACATACCTATCTCTTATTTTGCTATATATATAGCTAGGTTCATATGATAACCCTCCTTATAATGAGAACTATAAGAATTTTAATCTGGCTGAAGTCGTACTGATCATAGGCCACTTGGCTCTTGACACGTGGCCTGAAATCCTCTACCAYGTTGGATCCTTACGGCCATCCATGGGTCAACACGTGGCACATGRTATTTAGGTGCCACATCAAATACTTTTTAAATATATAGTTTCATAATTTTTTTATATATAACTTGAGATATGAATATTTTAATACGCGTCTCTACAAGTGTAAAAAAACAAATATGACAATTTTATATGTTCTCGACATTTAGTGTTTGAGGAAAAAAATTAGGAATAATCTCTATTATATAAGGGGTGGGGGGAGGTGGTGGCGGTGTCTACCAAAAWAATACCATTTTACCCCCCTCCCTCTTAAAAATTACATGATATGTCATTAATGAAATATTTATTAGTCAATGATATCATTTTTTGTTGCRATGGTTGAGGAAAAAATTGAGAGAGTGGTGAGGTATGTAGGTGAGAGCCAAAAAAAGAGAGARAAATGAATAAAGTAGGTGTGTTGATGAATATTTTAAAAAATTAGTGGTAGAAAAAAATAGTATTTTAATTGTGGTAGGTTCCCACAAAAAAGAGAGAAGAATTAGTATTTTAATTGTGGTTCCATTCCATAAAAAGAAAAGAAAAGAGAGTGATGCACTTACTATGAAATTTCCATTTAAAGAAACCGATGCATTTATTAAGAAACGGAGGAAGTAATAAAATTCATTGATGTCAAAAAGTACAATATATTATAATGTGAGTGATGTCAAAAAATAGAAATAGATTGGAGAGAGTGTTTGAAAAAAGAAAAAGGAAAAAAAGGTGAAAATGAGAGGATGTGGAGTTTTTTTTTGTTTTTTGGTGACAAAGAGGGGCAAAGCCCCAAAACAAAGAAAAACAAACATGAACAAAAGCTAAACTAATAAACTACTGAACTACTACCAGCAACATCGAGCTGCCAGAGGAATGATAGATCCCACGCTAGGCTGGGCAAATTTGGCCCAACTAAGGTTAATTTCGTCAGTTCAACCATATTAATGAGGGGCAGTTTTGTAAATTATGTGTACTGTATTTATCCCAACCATATTAATTGGGCCACAATTTCATCAGATTCTACTAACAACCTTAGTTGGGCCACGTCCAATAGGACGACCTTAGTTGGGGATTCCCATAAATGAGATAAGGTTGTYAGTAGAATCTGATGAAATTGGGGAAGTTGACTTCAAAACGGCCTTCTTGATGCTAGCGTTGATGGATGTTCTCTGTCCCTCTACTTGCCCCCGGCTTTGTGTGTCGTTGTTGCCTGCAGTTACACTTGCTGAAGCGGCCAAGAACTATGATTGGTGTTCCTTCGTTCTCGGTCATTTATTCCATTCAATCGAGTTATTTGGTAAAAGTTTCTATGAGCATGGTTATGCTTTGGGTTGTGGTGGTTGCATATACTACGTGGCGGTAATGTTTCTTTGTTGTTTGCATTTTCCTACCTTTTTCCTTTTATTTTTGCTTCAATCCACTAAGTTACCTTGTGTTGCATATGTCTTAGTTGTTTTATTTGGATCGGTTGAAGCGTCCTCCTCTTGATTGGGAGGCCTATCCTAGGGTGATGGTGTGGACCAAAAGTAATGTTGACATTGCAAAGAAAGCAGACTTGAAGGTTTCTGGGGATTACGGCAAACTTGGAGTAACTGTGCTACCTTATTGTTTTAAAATAATGTAAATTAATGTGTAAAAATTTTAAAATGAATGGACATATTTAATCGTATTGTTGTGGTCGTGCAGTGTGTTTCAGCTTCATATGGGAAGYGGCATCCCCTTGAGGCCGACGATGAGCCTCATGTAAATCTTTGCAAGACTAATGTTGCAGACAGACTTGTTGCAGCAATTTCAACAATTATACCCRACAATGCTGTCAATGGAGGTAATGGAGGTATACCGATTCCCATGACGATTGGTACGAAGAAGAGACGTGGTCGAACAATCCAATATAATCCTTCTGAGTTGAAGGACCTTAGAAGCGGTATTAAGAACCCTCATTTTTTTGTTGGACAGTTGTTGTACATGTTGTGTTGTTGTGAGTTTTTCTTATTTGTTATCTTTATGCGTTATTGTAGACACCTGAAAATGTGTCTCCCCAAATGAGTAATCCGTGATGAAACATACCGCGTCTCGCGTTTGTTTCGAATCAGAAAAGATGCTTTGAATTCATAAAAGTTGGAAATACGCGAGGTCGTACTCGGAAATATTGAGCAAAGGTCAAAGGCAAGGCAAAAATACTTTCTTTCGGTTTTTTCAAAGGTTTTCAAAGGTTTTCAAAAGGTTTTCAAAGGCGATTCTCATGCTTTTTGATGTTCATCATGTTCGTCACATTTTTCTGAATCCGCCAGTATTTTTAAATTATTTTTCTGATTTTTCTATGATTTTCTATGAATTTTGCAATGTTTAAATACGCAGAATACGCAGAAAATACGCGAATAATTAGAAAAATACTCCGGAAATACGTGGAACCTTCTAGAACATTCTAGAACTCCTTGCTTGGAGAGCAAGGGTGTCTAGGTACGTTGAATCAAGGGAAATCACGAATAAAATCGGAGGAAATCAAAATATTTCGAGTTTTTGGAAAATATATACGAAAATATCGAGCGTATATACGCAAGTGTTGAGCGTATATACGCATGTCTCTTATACACATCTAGATGTGTATAAGAGACAGCTCCTAATGAAGATCGTAGTCCCACGCCCCCTTTAGATGTAGGTGTATTTCATGAAGAAATCCCGCCTCTTGTTGACTCTGTTGTGATTGCTGAAAGCAGTCGTAGTAGGAAGCAGCGCAAAACAAAGGCACCCTTAAAACTTAGTTCCGATTATGTTTCTAGTTTGTGTCCTGGATGGCGGAAGAAGACRTATAATAAACAACTGGCTGAATTTGTATACATGGGAGCTTCAGGGAATATAGTTAGGTTAGTGTGTTTATTGTTTAGTGTATTGTATTAGTTTGTTTTAATTTTTTTTTCAATTTTTGCTTATTTTGGTGTCATCTTTTGCAGCGTCAATTATGTTGTGCTGCAAGTAGAAGGCTTATCCGCGACCATCGAGGAGTGCTCCACAGTTGTTCGCATGGATAAATCTGTTCATGTTAACGTAAGTGTAGTTGGTGCTTTGTAGTATAACGTTTTTTGGTTCCTTAATCACCATTATGATTTTTTTTGTTTACCTTAGATTGGTATTGATAGTTATTGTTCTTTGTTGTTTTTTATTCATTTTATGTYGCTTAGTACGTTCGAGTATGCGGCCTTCTATACCAGAGAGAATGGGCCAAAAATTTTGTTGGTCGTAGTACTAGGACAATGTTGGACCCAGACTTTGGCGTAAGTTCCAATATCTCGCTCGTTTGTTGTTGTGACTGTTAATAACGTTTCCTCTAACTTGTTGTCATATTTTCTGGCAGACCACTATTGTAAACTCCCAATACAGTGATGTTCATAGAGATTTAATTGTCAAGAGTTCAAAGCGGTTTGGAAGCATTCCCCTCACGAAATTAAATCTGGTAGGACTTAGCGTTTTGACTGACTAGGGTTATATTTCGGTACGTTAACTTAACCCCGTTTGGTTCTTTGTGCAGATCTTTGTTCCAGTGTGTTGTAATAGTCAATGGTGGTGTGCTGTTTTCTCTYTGTGTGGCGAAGAGATTATCATGATTGATCCTCATGAGAAAGAGACTGCGGGGGATCTACATCACTTGGACTTGCTTAAATTAGTATTCATCTTTTGCGATCATTTGAATACTCAGTTGTTAAATATTGTCGTCCACTGGATTTTAATTGTTTTGATTTCTGTTTCAGCGGAGTGCAATGGATGAGTTGCTTCAAAATGTGTTTAATAATTGGCCACTAGGGTGGATGAATAAATTTTCGGTTACTACTCTACCAACTACTCATAACTCAAAATTGTATGTTCTCCCTTAGAGCTGAGCATTTTATCCTCCTTAGTGTTCTCAAATTTCTGAATGATGTTGATCTCTTTATGGTCACTTCCATGCAGGACAAACTCCGGGATTGAGATGTTGGCTGCGATAAAGAAATTGGCTTGGCGTATTCCGTTGAAGTGCGTGCAAATGGTAATGATCGATCTGGCATTTGTCTCGAGTTTTTGATTTGTTTTCCGTGGAAATTATTAACTTATTACCTTGTGTTAACAGGATTATCCAGAAATAGAAGGACCATGCATTCTAGACGAAGATTTGTTGTCAATGGAGAATGAGGTGCGCAAAGATGTACTCGAATTGGTGCGTGTAAACATGCATTGACCCAAACAAATGGATCTTCTCAACGAACAAAGTATGGAAAGGTTATGGACCGGAGTATTGCAGATGTAGTAGTATGCTGAATTGTTTTGTAACTAATTTGTGTCGGTTAGACAATTTATAATCTATTTTGCTGATTTGATAATTTCGTATTGCTATGATTATTCTTCACTTTCTTTTCATTGATGATGTAACATATGCAACAATTTTATTTACTTATTGTTGTTGTTGGCCAACATATATGATGAAGTGTTGGTCCAACAAACACATTTGGCAACCGGTAATCGAAATGCAATGTACATAGGCCCAAAACAATATCCACCTGGTTCAAACASATAGGCCCAGGCCACCAACTACTGGGCCCACAAAATGAAGCCCACATTAATACATACTGTTGGTCCACTCCGAAATGTACAAAACCGAATATGTTGTTCGAATTCATAAAGTTAAATACCAAACGTAGAAGTCGTCCTTTTGGCTTTATGTTTGTTTTCCATTCCCAATGTTAAAGTACAGTTGTAATTATTACGGTTGTACGAAATCTGGAAACAAAACAAATGGATACCATTAAGATTGTCCTGAATGCCAGTAGTACATCTAATTTACATTTGTRTTGGGCAATGGATACCATTTCAGCATTTCCCTGTTTACACGTATTCAACTACTTATGCATTCCGTATRATACGGCTAAGTTTCATTTTAAAATGTGCTTAAATTATACATGAATAATCAACGTGATACCATCGTTGTATGTCAATAAATACCATAACAAAGTTCAGGGATACCATTTGTTGTGAATTTAATACCATGAAAATTTTCCTAAATGATTTACGTTGGCTTGTTGCTTTCCATTTCATTAATGATTCCAAGGCTATTGTAGTTGGATTTTAATTGACCTGTTAACTATATCAAGTCAAATCAAGTTCGTTTATTAATGGGCTCAGCTTTTACGTACTAYAACCATCTTCTTTTTTTCAACTACCAAATGTTCTACTTCTAAAATACCATTATAATATATACAAATACCATACAGATTAGTATAGAAACCATCAACTGTGTGTCGAGCCTTTTTGGGAAAAYATCTRTCATTATATGTCAATACCATTTGTTTCATCCGAAATACCATTCATTCATTTCTGCATACCAGTCATCCATATCTGTATACCATATTACCCTAATGGTCTGAGTTTTATAACTTAACTTTGCAATCGGTTTTTGTTTATATCTTACTATTTGTTAATTAGTAAAATATCCACTCCGTAACA
>SNQN01003406.1:0-10691 GCA_008642245.1 Bassia scoparia | reverse complement strand
TTTACTCCTTTCAATTGTTCTTTCTTTTTTAAAGATCAATTTAATTATTTGGAGTATATATATTATAAATAATAATCCCCTTTAAGGGTGTACAATAACCTTTTTCTTTCTTCAAATCTTCCTTGTTAATTCTATTTTCATTCTTAGCATGTAATTCCCTTTTTTTTTCTTATCTTTATAATGATAATGGAGCTACATACCTAAAACTCTAAAAGTGGTATAATTTGAAGAACGAAGTATGTGGTATACAAGCACTTGTAAAAGAGATGTGTTATGATTGTTATTGTCTTACTTCACTACTTCAGTAGATGTAAGATATTGAATTATTTGTATTAAATGCATACATTGCGTGCAAGTACAGCTAGTTATGTAAAAAATTATCTTTTTTATATCTTATACTCGTATATGTACTTTTAATTTTAGTCTTTGGTGTATTATATCATTTATATGCATGTGCATGTAAAGGAAAAGAATAATTTTATGCTTAATTTTTTTGCTTTAATATATAGCACGAGTTTATCTATACAACTATACAAGTACAGAGTACATATTATTGTTCAATATTTATTCTTTCATGTTAGTGTAGCTGTTTTTCTAAATGAAGTAAAAATTTAAATAGAGGGACATTATTGTGTGTGTCTCCTAAATTTTCCTTTTATTATTCATAAACTAAATCCTAAATTTTCTAGCATGATATCGTACGTGGTTAGAACCATAACAAACTAGCTTTTCTTACACTTATTGCGTGTGATAACAAATTCTTATTGAACTTTTGTAATCTCAACTACTCCGTATTGCTAATGTGATAAAAAAGTACTCTTGCTCTGTCAATATTTCATAACCCAGAATTTCAAGACATAAAAAAGCATATAATTATTCATTGAATTTTATTTGATTTTTAACTTTTTGTAAACCTTTTACTGGAATTATCACCAGCTAAATTTTTATTTGATTAGTGATTTACTCCTTATTTTATTAATTTTAGTACAAATTCAAATTTATTATAAATACTTCCTGTATTTCTTAAAAAATGCATCACTTTGCRAAACACATACTCTGAGRCAATTTTTGATAGAGTGATGAGGCGTGTAAGATTGTAGGTGGGGACTAAAAAAGAGAAATAAAAGGATTAAAGTAGTTGTATTGATGAATATTTTAATAAAAAAAGGGAAAAAATAATATTAATATCGTGCCTCCGTACAAAAGGAAAAATTGAGTTTTAATTGTCGCCCAGAATAAAAAAAAATAAAAAAAATGAAAGAAAACAAAGTGGCATTTAATAAGAAACTCTCTAAACAAACTGATATGCGTTTTTTAAAGAACGGAAGAAGTATACTTCCTCCGTCTTTATTACTTGCATCCATCTTAGAGCTTCACAAGAATAAAGAGAGAGAGAAATAAGGATAGTTGGACCCAAAAGATGAATATATATATTAAGAAGAATGAAATATTTTAGGGAAGAAAAGTTGAAAGTGAGCCCACATGCAAGTGGGGTTTACATGTATTTTATTATATTTATAAGGAAGTAGTGGTAATTTTTTGGCGACCATTTGCCATAAAAAAGAAAAGGATGGAAAAAATCTTGCTTCCGCAATTTTCCTAGAATAAGAAATGATGCAAACCAGTAAAAAAAACTCGCGACGGAACGCTATATTTTTAATGTTTGCATTCTGTAAATACTCTTCGTTTATTTGTGCAAATATATTCTTATTACAGAATTGACTTTTGTAATTGAGTTTAAACAAAAAAAATAAAATGCGTTGATTTTTTAAGCTTAATGCTTCTTAATAATTGAGTAAGATGCTAAGATTTCAACATCAAGAGTGCATATAATAAGTCGTAGGACACAATTGCTCACCCTTCGAATATATATTCAGTAATAGAGATTTTTCTTAAAGATCCATCTCAAATAATATTTGTAAAACTAATAATAATGAAGGCCCTGTTTCCTTTGTAGGAAAACAATTTTCATGGATAAAGAAATATTTTGAAAAAATTTTACATGGTAGTCTGTGTTCAAATTTTTATATGTTGTAAGCCTTTTTCCAAAATCTCATCAAAACGAAATATGAAGACCTACTACACAAAGGATCAGAATCAATCATTTGTGAAGTGAGAATTTGAGGATGATTGTAGTTCAAGGAAAAAATATTTGGTGGAACCTAAACGATGATGTATACAAAGGAGGGGCTAAATATATACATGAGGGAAATTAAGATAAGGGCAAGTTACTCATGAGTGAGTTAATTAGGTACTTAACGACTAAACATAGTAATTTAACATTTTTAAAATCATTTTAACTTATAATGTACAAAAGTTTGAAAYACAAACTTATTATCAAAAGCAATGCTCTTTTTGAAAAAGCTTACCATGTAGAGAAGTCTAAAGCACAAACTTACAATATATAATATCCCAAACATTTTCTTCTCAAAAAAAAAAAAAAAAATGTATTTTCCTTTGTTTACTTGAGGTTTCTTGAAACAAATAAAGGAAAATTAGCTTAGGGAGTATACATGATTGTCCTAATCCAAAAAAAGAAAGATTGATTGAAGAAGCAGCTAGAGTAGTACTAGTATAGATGATCAAGGGCCTAATTAATTTTGGAAGTGAAACGGATGGAGTATAATGTATTGATGGATATGGTTGCAGAATGAGGATACTGAATGGGTGACTGTGGAGCTTGGATCTCCCCATCCGTCTTCAGATGACTGGATTGGAGTATTTTCACCAGCCAAGTTCAAGTAACAATCCATGCATCACTTTCTACTTATACTTGGAATTTTATATTCCTTATCAAAAATATAAATGTCCATGTTATATTTACTTGGCAGTGCATCAACGTGCGAAGAAGTTAGTAACAAATACGGGAAGCCTTATATATGTTCTGCACCCATTAAGGTTAGCTTAACACAAAACCATTCTCCAATCTTTTCATTCAGCCAACTAATTACTTGAATAATTTTGTTACATTATTATTTGACTTGCAGTACCAGTATGCCAATTACTCGAATCCGAGTTATACAACAAGTGGAAAATCCACCTTGAAGTTCCAACTGATCAATCAGAGAACTGATTTCTCCTTTGCGTTGTTTTCTGGTGGATTGTCTAGTGTGAGTTTTCTCATTTTCGAATGAAAGTTGTACCATTGCGACTATAATTTGAATGTTTTGGTTGATATGCACTGATCAATGTTGCAGCCAAAACTGGTTGCAGTTTCAAACACTATATCGTTTGCAAACCCTAAAGCACCCGTGTATCCCCGTCTTGCTCTAGGAGAAACATGGGATGTGGTAAGTTTATTTCTCTTTCTCTCCGATATTTGATCACCTCCTGTAAAACTGTGTGATAATTGGTCATGTAGTGCACAAGTCTTTGTAACATGTAACATATGATTAGAAGAATAATCAATGAAACTTTCATAACCAGTGTTTAGAATTATTAGAAGAGTTGACGCCTTACAAAAATCGATCTTTGGTGATTTAACACTTAATTTCTGGAGTGCAAGATTGCTTAATAGAGCGCGAGGCTTATATATGTGAATTGTTGAGTATGTATACAGATGACAGTAACATGGACAAGTGGCTATGATGTAGACGAAGCAGTTCCTTTTGTTCAGTGGGGTGTTCCTGGCGCTGATAACATGCGATCTCCTGCAGGAACTTTGACATTTACCCGCAACCAGATGTGTGGTATGCTCTCACAGCGCCGCTTGAGATTTTAGTATGTTTTTTCCGTAGGGGAGTAATTTTTTCAAAGATTGTGAGACAACGTGTGCATATTCAATCCGCTTCTTGATCATTTGACAAAATGTATTTATAATATATGCCTTGTTTACTATGCAGCTGCACCTGCGCGAACTGTAGGTTGGCGTGATCCTGGATATATACACACTAGCTTCTTGAAAGATTTATGGCCAAACACCGTGTATGCTTTTATTATTGATCCAATTTATATACACCAGCTTGCAGTGATATACATAGATCATTAGTGTTTATWTTTGTTTTTCTAACTCATATTATGCATGTTATTGGTTGTTTTGCAGTTATTCTTACAGAATGGGTCATATCTTATCTAATGGTTCATATGTTTGGAGCAAGAAGTACAAGTTCAAGTCACCTCCATTTCCCGGACAAAGCTCTTTACAACGTGTTGTTATCTTTGGCGATATGGGGAAGGTGTAAAACAAGTACCTCTCTTATATTCAAGAGTTTCATTGTAGTCATAGGTGAATAAACTAACAACATTATTATTTTTTCTCATATATCAGGCAGAGCGCGATGGGTCAAATGAGTATGCTGATTACCAGCCAGGATCATTAAACACTACAGATACACTTACTAAGGATATTGACAACATTGATGCCGTGTTCTTGATAGGAGACATGCCATACGCCAATGGATACATCTCACAGTGGGATCAATACACTGCGCAAGTGGAGCCTATTGCATCAGCTGTGCCCTTCATGGTGGCAAGGTATACTGCAGACTTGAAACAAGTTTATCCATTCCATTACTAGTAAAAATTCTATACAAGTATATAACAATTTGACATGTGCTAACATAACTATCTTTTGGTTTTGATTAGTGGTAACCATGAACGTGATTCGGTAAATTCTGGATCCTTTTACGATACTGAACAATCTGGAGGTGAATGTGGTGTCCCTGCTGAAACAGAATTTTATGTTCCTGCTAAGAATAGAGCTAAGTTTTGGTGAGTAAAGAAGCTCAAATTTCATCGTTGGAGTKAATTTTCWATGTAACTTTTCAACAAAAAAACAACTAAAGATCACAAATGACGATAATGCACATATAGGTACTCTGCAGACTACGGAATGTTCCACTTTTGCATAGCAGACACAGAACATGATTGGAGGGCAGGAACTGAACAATACAAATTTCTTGAGGAATGTCTTGCATCAGCAAATCGGCACAAGCAGCCATGGCTAATATTCGCAGGGCATAGACCCTTAGGATACTCCTCGAATTCATGGTTCGGGGAGCAAGGATCCTTTGAGGAGCCTATGGGCAGGGATGACCTTCAAAGGCTATGGCAAAAGTACAGAGTCGATATTGCATTTTGGGGGCATGTCCATAATTATGAAAGAATATGCCCCATTTACCAGGTATATATAATCACTGAGCTTTAGACTTCACTTCTACTGGGCAATTCATGGTAATTCACACTATTTGCCTCTACTGATGAAAACAACAATGTTGTGATTATGCAGAATCAATGTGTGAACAACGAGAAGTCTCATTACTCGGGCGTAGTAAACGGAACAATCCATGTTGTAGCWGGAGGCGGAGGAAGTCACTTGTCAAAATTCAGTCCATTGAAGACAGTTTGGAGTATTTACCAAGACTATGATTATGGGTTCACAAAGCTCACAGCATATAACCATTCGTCGTTGCTGTTTGAATACAAGAAGAGCAGTGATGGAAAGGTTTATGATTCTTTCACTATTTCTAGAGATTACAAAGATGTGTTGGCTTGTGTTCATGATAGTTGTGACGCCACCACTCTTGCATCTTAGCATATTTCAGGCAGGATAGTCCTTAGATGAGGGCAATAATATACAATAATGATGCTCATTTTGTTTAAATTAATGATAGGAATGGGAAATTTGTATATGAGAAAAGAAGGGAAATTCCTAGGGTATTAAATATTACAATCCATAAGTATCCAAGGTATATTTTATTGATTATACCCTCTTGTTTTATTTTGCATATTATCTTTGATTCTAATAACCAAGTACTTTAACCTAAAATAATTTTTTAATTTGTTTTTTCGCGTTTTATTTTTGATTGATCCTGTTTCTTGGTATTAGAGCCGATTATGTATTAATCATATATAATATTAATTACTAATAAATAATAATAGTAATTTAAACTTGGATAATCCGGAAGAACTCAACAAAATAATGGCAAAAATCGCTGAAAAAGGTTATTCTCAGACAATAGGAACAAGAAGCAAATTATGCTCAATAGAAGAAACTATGAATATGAGAATAAAAGTAGAAGATATGGATTCATTCTAATAAGAGAGTAGAAAGAAAATTAAAAAATAAATCCCAAAAGCAATAATTGAGTATAATAATAATGAAGCTGAAGAAGATGGATCACGACGGAAGACATAGAAAACAATTAATGAATATGCAATCCAACGACCAAGATATCGAGTAGTCAAGTGTCCTAGACCAAAGTACGTGTCAGGAAGAACTCCTCGATTTGATATAAAATAATCCTAATGAGATCCAACAAGAAAATTGGCTTCGGCCGACACGATTACCGACCGATTTTCGTTAACATGGTTACCGACCGATTTTCGGCGTAACCGTGTCGAATCCGATTCGTCGTAATCCAAGGATTACCACCGAATTCGGCTCGGTAGGCTATACGACCGATATCGACTTCCGACCAACATTCGACAATTTTGAGGAAAAAGTGTTTTAACCGACCGATTAATCGGTCGGTAAAACACTTTTCCTCCAAAATTGGAGGGACAATGGATTTTTACCGACCGACCTGTTCGTCAGTAAAAACTCCATTATTTTTTTAATAAAAAATGCCCTTTACCGACCGAAGTATCGGTCGGTATTTAATATATTGAAATTAAAAAAAAAGGAATCCACTACTGCAATCATGCAAGCTGTTCCCAAAACCACATATATTGAGATTAACTCTTTGAACCAAGCATGACTCTTACTTTAAATCCAAAAAAGCTAAGAAGGTATGAACAATACCATTTAAGTACAGAAAGTGTGCTATCAACAGAAATCTGTTGGATATCCTGAATAAACTGTTCCTTCCTATAAATTTCCTGACGGCAAAAAATCTAACTCAAAACCTTCCGTCTCATGACTGTGATCAATTCAGCTAGACTCCATAAAGCCAAAAGCAAGTAGGTTTCTTTGCCTTCCCAATCCTCTGCGTCACTTTTGCAACAGGATCGTTCAATAGCATCCCTATCATATGAGAGTCAAGCAGACCTTATCAATATGGAAGCATTCTCTAACCACCATTTTACAAGAGCCAACAATATTTTAATCCCCCATTACTGACAATCTTTTTGTAGAACTGAGGCAATCCAGAATAACAAGTCAAAGCCATCAGGCTAATTAATATTTGAAATTCATCTGAGTCCTAGACATGTCGCCAGAGTTAACAAAATTCAGCGTGCGCAACAGCTGCTTTACAGATCCTCACCAGCAGGCCTGAGTGCTTCTAAAAGCAGAGACCTTGCTCTAATGCAATAAACTTGGAAGGTGAATACATCATCATCAAAGTGGCTTTTGCTACTAATACACTCCTATACGTATAATTTCGATCAGCCTGACGAAGTAGACGTTCTCTGCCAATGGAATCCACAAAAGCCAGGCTTAAGATAGATTTCAAGTTTTCAACCATAAACAAACACAAATTATGCTTGCTTTGTCCTCAAGTAAATGAGCAGTTGATAAGATAAAAAAAATAAAAAAAAATAAAAATTATTGTGAAAAGAGAAAAATAAAAAATAGGAGCCAAAGAACAAATATAATACCATGCTGTAGTAATAAGGAGACGGAGACAATGATCATGTTTATCGGGACTAAAATCTTCCTCACAATGAGCTGAAAGCCAACCAATAATTTCCCAAACAAAAGGCCTCAAATCAAGAAGAAAATTGGCACTCAGACCCTCTCTTGCCACAGTTATCAGATTTTCAAACCACCATGACTTTTGATGTGGATAGATGTTCTCGAAATCGTATATCAAGAGATTGGCGAGCACTCTATCGACCTTAAGCCTCCACAGAAAATTATGATGGTTTCCTGGCCACCGAGTAATTAATGCCAAGCGACAAGCTTCCAACATCAATGACACTTCTTGATTGGTAAATTCTTTATTATGCTTGCTTGTAATAGTCAATGCGCAGATAATAGACTTGACTACACTTTCACAAGATAAATTCAACACTTCTGAACATAGTTTCTCAGTAGCCTAGACAATTGAATTCATTCCACCAATGCATCGCGAACTCAGAAGTTTCAGACAGTGTGTCAAACAGAAGCATAGAAGCACCATCATCTGACACGTAGCAGCTCACCTTGTCAACTGGATAATCAACAGACAAGATGGACAGAACAGTGTTTGCAGTAATGAGGGGTGGCTCTTTGAGGGGATCCACCGTACTAACGAAGAAATCAACCGGKGCTAGACGGTTAGGCTCCCCCTCACGTTCAAATCTCAGTGTAAGGCGGTCTAAGTAAGTTTCCCGATTGATGGGGAACCATTTGGGGAATTGATCRAGAATCCAAGAGAATGCAAACCAAGTTTCGCAGATCACAGAAATTAGCCATAATGGATATGCATCTTCTGCTGGAGTTAATATTCTGAACCTGAGAAAGAAGCAAAGGACAACAAGCCGCATGACAATTACAATGCGGTATGGGTTGATTTTGCTAGATGATATTGGGACTTTTCTCCACAGTGGTTGCCTTGCTTCAGCAATCCTGGAGTAGTGCAAAAATGTTATTAATGCTTAGTTATTACATGTTATTCAAAATATCAAATGTAAGTGCACATGATGATCAGTAGTGTAGTCAATATATCACACAGATGTAATTTTATTTAGCATACTATACATGTGTTTTTACATGTTAATGAGACGTTTGAATACAGTAATGACAGTTCTAAGATAAATGTGTATATAACCTGCAGCAATGAATCTGAATAATAAAGATAGGAGTAAAATTAGCACTTACAGGAAATCWTCCTCTTCAGCTTGATCATTTTCACCATTAGGAATGCTAACTAGGCCTTTCTTTTCTTGTCGAGATTTCCACTTCTCAACTGAACAAACATAACACAAATTTGATATATAAATTACTTCGTATATCAATTGGATAAAGATGAACCTCCTGTAAAAAGTCTGCAAACAGCTTTACACTGGTCAAGCCGAAACCTTGGATCAAAGAATGGCAGCACATCCTGCGGGGACCATGGTAGATCAGATGTCCTTCTGATGTAACAACATCAAAATCATCAAAGAGCTCAAGATTTTCATTGCTGGCTGAACAATTAGCATGAGTAACATTCCTTCTAATGTCGTGAACATAGTAGTTCGGGACTGCATTGATCTAATCTGAAATATAGTTTGCTATCTATCCAATGAATTTCATGCCATCACAATAAACTTTCTTAGGCCGCTGATTTGCATCTCTCCTGCATAGTGACAATAGAAATTTCAGTGTTAAAATGACGCGATATTCATGTATTTCTTATGTACTTGTAAGAAAGTTAAAATTAACAGAACATCAACATGAATAAACCTCTTTTTATCACTCTGAAACTCTCTGTATCATGTTCATCACCATATGAACTGTAATCAGTCACATATATCAATGACTCTAAGTGACGTATGCGTGAAATTCACTATGTGCTTCTTCGAACAAACAGATAATGCCTGTATAATTCAATCATAAAAATTCCTTATTACAGCTCTATAAAGGGGAGAAGAACAGTCAAATATTCAATAGAGCTACTTCATATTATGCTATTCCATCTCGGGCTTGGTCGTTATTTTCTTCTTTCTCCAATCGAAGAAGTTCCTCAATATATCCTGCAAAGTAAAACAGATTATCAGTTAACTAGCTTCATTGTGAAACAATGAACAAATCAATCCCAAAATTAATTCAAAACAATTACCTTGAATAAAATCTGCTTGCAGCCTGACATCTACGACAAATACTAAAGTTCTCGACAGTTAGCTCACCTAATATCGATCATGCTGTTTGACTGATGTAGGCTGAATTCTTTCCACACAAAATTCACTATGTTTGTTGTCCATTGGTATAGTAATATCCCACACTCCTTCTGTTCGTTGATGAAAAGTGTGAAAAAACCGCAAAATATATCGCAGACTGAACTACATTCAGCAAAGGCCTGTTAATACAAATACTAGTATACTCAACCATTGAATATCCTAAATTCTTTAAGCATATCTGCTTAAGTATTAAAGCGTCACCTTAATTTACTGTCAAGCTTTCCTCAAAGCCATACGATAAGGGTAGATTTGCCTGATCACAGGAGTCCCCAAATGAAGTAATGTCATCCTGTAAATATGCCAAGTATTAGGAGTAATAAGCACACTAACACCAAAGATCTGAATCTGAACTCATTATCGACTTTGTTCGTCCGATAACAAACTTTATAATATCATATTTTTACTCTTCCAGGGCTTAATATTGACCACTGACTTTGTTTCAATTATTAGTTAGGGTGCGTCTCTCCAGGACCGACATACCCTCAACATTACAGACTACCTCTTTATTACTCTGATATAGCGACGACAATCCATAGTTCTCGATTCATAAAGTAAATTGAGAGTTCAAAACATCATAACGACAGACATTGAGAAGATCTAACAAGGTTCATTTTCTTCAATTTCGTTATTGTATCATTCAATTCGTGGACAAAATCAGCAAATCCGACGTGATTTGTTACTAGTTTACGGTAGTCAATTCAACAATCACTTACATTCTAAGTATGAATCATCTAGATCCTCCAAGAAACACAAAAGTTATAAATGTTCAAAGCTTATTACCCCTCAATTGTGAGTCATCAACATAGATTGAAGCTAATGTCATCTACTCAGACTTTCTTATAGGAATTTGTAGTGTTTTGGGAAATCAGATTTACTGGTTATACTTA
>SNQN01003405.1:18940-61641 GCA_008642245.1 Bassia scoparia | reverse complement strand
AAAGTCACTGTCTCGCCGATGTCAAATCGAGTCAAAGTCAATTTCAACTCAAAGCCAAATCTCAGTTTCAATTTCAAAATCGAGCCGCGTCCAACCACAACATTCCATGTCACCTTTCTCTAAGTCACTTTTCAAGAAGCACTTTTCTAATAGACCCTTTCAAACTCAAAGACTCTTTCAAATTATGTCTTGAACCAGACCTAGACAAGGCCCTTTCAAAGGCTCACTCAAATCATGTCTAGAACCAGACCTAGACAAGGCACTTTCAAATTCAAAGACTCTCTCAAATCATGTCTAGAACCAGACCTAGACAAGACCCTTTCAAATTCAAAGACTCTCTCAAATCATGTCTTGAACCAGACCTAGGCAAGATCCTTTCAAATTCAAAGACTCTCTCAAACCATGTCTAGAACCAGACCTAGACAAGACCCTTTCAAATTCAATGACTCTCTCAAATCGTGTCGAGGGCTAGAGGCTCACCAAAAGTTCAAAAGCATGAGTTGTTTGTTATCTCTTATTTTTGTGAAATAAACTGGACAAATAATTGCATTACTTGTTAGAGTTTTCATGCTAATAACACTAATGAAAAAAAGAGGTAAGATTTACATGCTTAAAGTAAGGTGATTTAGTAGGCACAGTAAGACTTTCAATCATTTTCACATAAGTAATAAAAGTAATGTACGATTGATAGTTTCACAATTATTAAGTAATGTTGGTGTATAAGAGGAAGAAAAGTTGTGTTGAAGTTCAAGGTATCATTATTATATATTTCATGTTCCTTTGAAGCTTGTTTTGTTTCAAACGACATAAGTATGTCATTTGTAAAGGAGAACGATATACTCATATTACAGTTATACTCATAAGTTTTACTTTCAGTCACTAGGGTCAGTATTCGGTCTGACTTGATTAACTTATTATTTATATTTTCTTTCTGACAGGACTTCTAACAAGTTCTAAGAATCTTGTGATTTCATTGTAAGATTGATTGCATACCTCTAAGAACACTTTTTTCTTCCACGATGTTCTGGTTTTGAGCGTACAGCTGCATCTCAGCAGACTTCCTATGGAAGTTGCTGCATTTTGGACACTTGCTGGAATGAGTGACAACTAAAGTTTTGGAAATTATAAAAAATGTCTTTTGTTATCTATGTAAAATATTGGCTAATTATTTGGTTGGTTAGGTATTTTATAATGCTGGTTAATAGACTTTAAAGAAGTGGTTTGTTTTATTTCTTTTACATGATAAGTAGTCTGGTTGATAATATTTGTCTATATAATTAACACAACAAATCAAGTGTTTSCATTGRCCACTRAGCTTRATTTATTTCCAATGTCTAATGTTAATGTRTGACTGCATGGTTCAGCCTGTTAAAATAATAGATCCACACTTGGTGTCATCATTCTTCGATGACTATAAGAGGGCGTACTTGCATACTACAGCAGAACTCGAAAATAGAAGTGGGTGCAGTGGGTTGCAGAATGTTCTCTGAACATCCAAGTGACAATTGAAGTTGAGGACAATACCTGCTTGGTGGAGAATCTATAGACTCAGAATGTGTCTATCCCTCCAGGAGCGCATGTTCAGTATACATTTCCAAAGGTTAGACTTCTTATCCATAATGGCCTTCTTTAGCTTTGATTGCGAACTCTTAAACTAACAATTTGGGGAGTGTGCACGTGTAGTTTTCTTAAAGCCTTTTTATGGCTACAATTCTAGACAATACTATTTATTTCCTTTGCTTAAAAAAACTTCTTTGTATTAAATTAAGGCTAAGCTACATACACGTTACATTTTCTGGATGTAAATCTGTCAGATCATTGCTGGGTGGTATTGTGGTAGACCGGTTGCTTTTCTAATTGAAATAATAGTTTACATGTCTCTTTAAGTGCAACACAAGACCATCATAAACAACCTCTTAATATAATACCTCGAGTGATTGAGTGGGTTAGGCTGTTACGGGCTGTGTATGACTTACTTCTAGGACTTGGGTTAACATCACTTATTTGTCTTAGGCTCAACTTGTTAACTATGTACAATATAAAGCTCTACTTGAGGGATGGAATTCCCATATGTGGAGTAAATTTACAGGAATCTTAATATGGAAAACTCAAAATCCATGGCCAGGTCTGAGGGGTCAATTCTATGATCACCTTCTTAACTAAACAAGTGGATTCTATGGATGTCGCTCTGCTGCTGAACCCATCCATGTCCTGCTACATCTTTAAACCTATTGTATAGAAGTGTATATATATATCTATTTATATCTTTTTACTTTCCTTTCCTCGAGTCTGTGTATATTGCAGCAAAGTGATATACTTTCTTCCTACTGTGCTATTTTTGTTGCAGAGCTTTTGTTATTTCAAAGTTTAAAATAAATATTATATTGATATATAGGAAGTTGGTTAACTATTTCTCTTTTTATTACATGGTTCCCTCTTTGTATTGCTCTCTATCTCTCTCCCAACCCCCATCACAAAGGGTCGTTGTTTTTTCCCTCCAAAGCGTTGGAGGGTTTCCTGAGGAAAAAATCGATCACTAAACTTTTAACGACCGATTTTCGGTTGCTAATTTTTTTTGTGACTAAAAAATAGAGACCGACGTTAGCGAACGAAAATCGGTCGCTAAATGGTGTTAGCGACCGAAAATCGGTCGCTAATATCGGTGCCATGAGCATGTTTTTCTTGTTGTGGGAGCAGTGCATCCTCGAAGCCTGGAGGCTGCTCTACAAACACTTCTTCCTTCAAGTAGACACTCAGAAAAGCTGTCTTAATATCCATCTGAAACAATTTGAAATTCATGTGAGCAGCAAAAGCAATCAATATTCTTTTGGCTTCAAGTCTTGCAACTGGTGCAAAGGTCTCATCATAATCAATGCCCTCTTGCTGATTGTAACCTTGCACAACAAGCCTAGCTTTATTTCGGACTATTGTACCTAGGTCATCCAATTTGTTTTTGAACACCCATCGAGTACCTATTACTGTTCTACCTTCTGGTCTAGGCTCAAGATGCCAAACACTGTTCCTGTGGAACTGGTTTAACTCATCTTGCATAGCCAAGACCCAATCAGAATCAGTCAGTGCCATTTTATAGTCCGTAGGTTCTATACTAGACAGAATAGAATAGAATGCACAAAAGTTTTGATAAACAGACCTCCTAGTTTGAATACCCTTATTAATATCACTCAATATTAAATCAGTAGGATGGGAGGACTGATATTTATAACTTTTAAAACCTGTATTCAATTGTGCATTCTCTTCAGCATTTCCACTAGGCATATGTTCCCCCTCTCAGCTTATGCATTCTCTTGATTTTCTGAGGAACCAGTATGCAAAGTGGTCTGCTGGTTTACTACCTGATTCTCAGTGGGGTCAACCTGATTGTTGTAGGTTCCCCTTGAGTTAGTTGCCTGTTCACTGTCTTCATGTGGATTTTCCTGTGCAATTTCATCTTCAAATCTATTACTAGACTCTCCATCACCAGTTGGTGGTGGACCAACAGGTGAGTCTGGTTCCTTTACCTGTGCATCATCTCGACCAGTGAACTATTCTCCTGTGAAGTCCAATAACTTTATAATATCATCATCTGTAACCTGTGGAATCTCAGAGAACAGGTTATATTCATAAAAAATTACATGGACACTCTCCTCTATACATAAGGTCCTCTTGTTAAAGACCATGTATGCCTTACTCTTTGTGGAGTATCCAAGGAAGACTGCCTCATCACTCCTAGGGTCAAACTTATCCAATTGTTCCTTCCCATTGTTATGCACATAACACTTACAACCAAAAATTCTCAAGTGTGCAATGTTGGGTTTTCTTGCACTAAGGAGTTCATAAGGTGTCTTCTTCAGAATAGGACGATGCAGTGCTCTGTTTAGAATGTAGCATGTTGTGCTTATTATTTCTCCCCAGAAGCTCTTAGGGAGACCACTTTCAATGAGCATTGTTCTCGCAATCTCCTCTAAGGTTCTGTTCTTCCTTTCTACCACTCCATTCCGTTGTGGAGTTCTTGGAGCTGAAAAGTTGTGACTTACTCCATTGTCCCTGCAGTACTTAGCAAAGCTTGCAATCTCAAATTCAGTACCATGATCAGATCTTACTGCAACCATTGAACAGTTCAACTGGTTCTGCAACTGTTTTACTAACACCTCGAACTCCTCAAAGGTCTCATCTTTGGAAGACAAGAATAAAGTCCAAGTGTACCTAGAGTAGTCATCTACTATAACACATACATACCTGTATCCTCTCCTGATCTGGACCACACAAATCTAAGTGGATCAGTTCAAGTGGTCTGCTTGTACTGACCTCTCTCTTTGGCTTAAAAGATGACTTGACATGGTTTCCTTTGGCACACTCTGAACATACTCTATCCACCACGTACTTAATGTATGGCAAGCCAACCATTAAGTCATGGGTTTTGAGTTTGTTCAGAAGTGTAAGACTAGCATTCCCAAATGTTAGGTTGTCTCCAAATGTGACTCTTCCCCCATCATAGGCTGCAAGTGAGAGAAACAGTTCTTTATGTCCTGACATGTGTCTTGAGCAGCCACTGTCCAAGTACCAATAGGTATCTCCTCTCACTTTATCCTGCAACTGCAAATCAAACGTTAGGTTTGGGAACCCAATCAGGATTGGGTCCCAATTCATCACCACTGGTCTGCTCCCTGTCCTTCCTGACCTAGACCATCTTTACATGCTTACTGTTCTTGCTTTTTCTTTTCCTCTTATGAATACATTCATCAATTTTGTGTCCACCCTTACCACAGAAATTACACACATGCATATCTTTGGCAGACACATACTTACTTTTCTTGTATTCCTGAACCCATGTAGTGTCTCTGGGTGACCACTTGGAACTGTTTCTGCTAGCAGTATACCCTAGACTAGTACGACTACTGTTTCCCTGAATGGACACTATATGATCTTGATTGCTACGGGCAGTTAGTAGTTTGTCAACATGATTTTGGCTCTTTTCAAGCTCTTTGTATCAGGTTTCAAGCATTTTCAATAAAAGCACATTCTGTTCATCCATAGATTTGAAATCAATTCTCAAATTTTCAAAATCCATTTTAAGGCTTTACACCGCAGACTCATTAGTCACATTGACAAAACTGTCCTACTTACCCTTCTTCAACTCATAAATTTCACAAGCTAGATCACATATTTGTCCTTCATACTCATCAATCATTTTACTAATTTCTGGAACAGGAGGAGCAGGGGGAACAGTAAGAAGTGTAGCTTTGGTCTTGAAAAATTCACTATGCAATCCCGGAACATTATCTAATAACAAATTGAATGCTTGCAAAAGGTCAGGTTTGCGAAGATTCTTTGCCCTTTCCTTAGCTGTAGTAAAGTTGATTGGATCCTCTGGATTTTGACTTAAAACAACCAGAGGACAAGTTCAACCACCATCTTCATCATCGGGAAAATCATTTTGAAGATGTTGTGACTTAATTGTTTCCAATTCAACTTTACACTACTCTAGTGCTACTTCTAACTCAGCTTTTTCATCTTTTAATTGCATACAAACATCCTGTAAGTGATCGCCACTAGCACTAGCAATTTCATATTCTTTTGTTTTCTTCTTAAGGTTCTTCTTACCCTCTTTATAGGAAGTACTTAAAGCCAAGATCTCATCAAGCATAGTTTCCAAACATTCAAGCATATTATCTCTATCATAACTATACATATCTTCACGAATTTAGAGATAACTACCTATTGTGAACTGGGTTCTCCTGTTTTGGCCATGAGACATCTGTTTTGACAACTGTTGTCCTGAACTGTTTTTGGAACCTGTTCAAGGAAAGTAGTCATACAAACTTTGTCTTCTGATGAGTCTTCCTCCTCGTCTGAATCAGACTCTGAGTTGCCCCACACAGAAGCAACCATGGCTCTTTTGAACGCTTGTTTCTCGTTCTTCATGCGTTGCCTATCCTTCCACTTGGGATAGTTTTTGATAAGATGTCCAACTTCTCCACACTTGAAACAACCTACATTAGAAGAGTTACTCTTACTAGAATTCTTATCCTCATGAATTTCCTCTGGTTTTTGAAGTGCTTCTCGAAGCGTTTGGCCATCATGGCAATGTCATCTTCTTCATCTTCATCAACTGTTCCCAATCTGTTTTGGCATCAACCAACATCTCATGTGTCATGAGGGAATCGATCAACTGTTCTAGTGTAAGAACAGTTAAATCTTTTGTCTTATACACTGCAGTCACCTTTGCTGTCCAAGCACCTATAAGGCTTCTAAGCATCTTCCTTACAAGGTCCTCGTCAGTAAAGTTCTTACCAAGTGATTTCAGATCATTTACTATAGTCATGAAGCGTCCAAAGCAATCATTTATATTCTCGTTTTTTTTCATATGAAAAGCTTCATATTTTGACATCAGTAAATCAATCTTAGAACGTTTTACCTCGATGATACCCTCATATGCAAGTTCTAGGGTATCCCAGATCTCCTTGGCTGATTGACATGCTGAGATCCTGTTGGTCTCATTCTCTGCAATGGCTTGTTGTAGGATGGACATGGCTTTAGCATTCTTCTCCAGAGTCTTGTAATCTGAGCTTATGTATTCACATTCTTTCTTCACATGAACCACACCTAATGAATCAATCTGCTTGACCACGGCTGGACCATTCTTCACAATCATCCAACATTCATAGTCAATGCCTATGATGATGTTCTACATTCTGTTCTTCCACCAGGCATAGTTCTTTCCATTGAACTTGGGAGTTTTGTTGTCGTAACCAATTGCTTGCATCTCCTGAGTACTCATGATCAACATCTCTAGGTGTTAACCGTACAAGAAGCTTAGGCTTTGATACCAACTGAAGGTTTCCCGAAGGTACTCAAGAGGGGGGGTGAATTGAGTGCCTATTAAAATTTTCGATTATGTACTATTTTAGTAGAGTAGACCAGTTGGACTGGTCTTGCAGCGGAATAATAAAGACACACAAATTTAATGAGGTTCACCCAACTCTGGGCTACGTCCTCCTATCGTAGTTACTTTTATTAAATCTACTCCGAAATAATAAAGCAACCCTCACTCACAATGTACGTGAACTCACCCATACAATTGTCACCCCACACTCAACCTAAGTGTGCTAGATCGCACTTAAACTCACAAGCACTCGCAAGTGAACTCACAATTGCTACCCAATCACCAACCCCTTCGTTGGTAATTCAACTTAACTTACTTTTCTCTCAATTACTCACTTTATGAGTTTACAAAAGTATTTGATCGCTCAATATGTGTGCACTCTTGTGTATGAACTAGGGGTGTTCAAAAATATCCGATCCGATCAATCCGATCCGTGATCCGCTTGATCCGATCCGAAAAATCGGATATCCGATCCGGTTTTTAAGGTTTCGGATATTTCGGATCGGATATCCGAAAATTTCAGGATCGGATTCGGATCGGAATTTTTGCACTTTCGGATATTTCGGATATCCGAAATATCCGATTTTTTTATTAAAAAATAATATCATATGGAAAAATAAAAGAAAAATGAGTAAAAATATATATATTTGATCCGCGATCCGATTGATCCGATTCGAAATTTCGGATATCGGATCAGTTTCGGATCGGAAAATAATAGTTCGGATATTTCGGATCGGATATCCGAAAATTTTCGGATCGGATTCGGATCGGTATTTCCCCGATCCGAAAATTTCGGATATCCGAATTTTCGGATTGGATCGGATCGGATTATCCGATTTGAACACCCCTAGTATGAACGTTACTTGCTTGATCTAGGCTTTGGACTTTTCTCCTTCTTTCTTTCTCTCTAAGATACACCATTTAAGAACGTGGAGACAAGTCTAATTCGTGAGTCTATATGCATGGATATTTATAGCCAAAGTCCTAGCAATTACTAGTGATGCAAACCTAGAATATAAGAGATAAATAAAGATGTATCTACTTATATTTTAGGAAAGTTCCATAAGATATTATTCCATACTTAGATGATATAATATCTTATGTTACTTTAATTGCATCTTAAGTAATTACCATATATCCAAAACATACATTCTCACCAGATCATCTTGAAGTTTCCATAAAACCGTTTTTAAGAAAAACTTTCCAAAAAATATTTTTAAGAAAACTTTCGAAATATCTTTTCTTGCTCCACAAGATGATCCGTGTTGTGAGAACAGTACAACTGTTCTCCCAACTGGTAGGGTCCAAGTCAACCAACCAACTGGTTTAGTTGCCTTCAACTCTAAGAGAGAATGTTCGAAGCCCAATGCCATCAAACAATAATAAAAGCACGCAACAAACACATTCATGCATGTAATACAACAAGAAGACTTATTCTAATCCAAGAACTAATCTTCAATGTTCTTCAACTTCTCGATGTGTCCTTGATCTTCATTATATAAGCTTGATCTTCTCGAGTCTTCCTCAGTTGGAATTCCTGTATGCCAAACACATATAGAAATTTGCACAATATAACTTCTTAGCATACATGTCACTCTCTTTCAAGTGACCAAGAACAGTATCTCAGCTGTTCAGGCCAGCTATATTCATCAGACCAATGTACCTGTTCTTGCAACTGTTTGTCATCACTCAAAACAGTAGGGAACTCAACAATATCCTAAATGAAGCCGAATTCGAAATAAGATGGAGAGAAGTAGTGACTTCTTTTTGTTTTGAGTCAATTGAATGGCTTTTGAATTTGTTTGCTGAGCGTCAAATGTGGGTGCCCTCTTTCATGATTGATTACTTTTGGGCGGGAAAGCGGTCGACTTAACGTGTCGAAAGTATACACAGCTTCTTCGATGAGTTTATTTCAAGCGATACACCATTATGTGAGTTTGGGAAAGAATCTATAGCGGCAATTGAGAAAAGAATTGCCGATGATAAAGAAGCAGATGACATGTGTACGAAGTGGCAATATAACTATAGGACTGGGTATAATGTGGAGCGGTTCTTTCAGAAAATCTACACACCTAAGCTATTCAAAGCGGTTTAAAGACAATGTTTGGCTGTCACTTATGTCGCAATAGATGAGCGTAAAGTTGTTGATGATAAAAAATTTGAGTACTTGATGGAGGATCGAGTGTGGGTCCTAGGTGACAAACGTTCCAAATATCTTCTCACCGATGGTTACAAGTACCATACGGTCCAGTTTGTTACTAAAAAAATTTTGCAACTTGTAGTTGTAAAATGTTTGAGAACGATGGAATCATGTGTCGTCATTTGATTCGGTTGTATGACATGTTTCACATAAAGGATATTCCCGAGAGTTATGTTCTTAGGAGGTGGCGTAAGGACATGCTAAGGAAGATTATCTCAGTTCGTGTTGGCTATCATGACCTGTTTAGAACTGTGGAAGTCAAACATCTAGACTGGTTAGTAGTTACTTTTGAGACTCTTACAGATTTTGCAGCTAAATCAGATTGGTGTACAAAAATAGTATTAAGAGGATTAAAGGCAATTGAAGCTGAGTTTCGTGCAGCTATGGCAGTTGAAGAAGTAGGTTCGCAAGCCTAGTCTATAACATAGGTGATGTTGGTGGGGGTGTAGGTTGTCTATCAAAAGATCGCAACGGTGGTGGTGTAGACACCTAATTCGGTGCTTCACTTAGTTCTCGAAGTCTATGATGATTATACCGTATTGCAATAGGTCCGTTTGCAAATTATGCTCAAGTGTCACCTCACACCCATTCTTTTCTAAGCCTCATTCAAGTCTCAACTAGGCAAAAAAGTATTTTCTTTTATTTATTTTCTTTTTTTAGATTTTTCTATTTAGTTTTAGGATTTTTAAAATAATTTATATTGGTGATCTTCATAATTTTCCGATTTTTCTACAATTTTCAATGAATTTTACAATATTTACAAAAATCAAAATACACAAAATATACATAAAAATCAAAAATTACTTCAAAAATACCAAAAAAATAAACGGAATGTTCTAGAACCCCCTAGAACCGTATTTCTTGCAAAAGGGGTGTCTAGATTCATCCAAAATCCAAGAAAATCAAAACAAATATCCGGTATAATACTCGTATAATAGAGCAAATATACGATCCATGAAGCATATATACGCTCCGTCGAGCATATATACGCTCCCTTGAGCGTATATACGCTCCTAGGATCATATATACTCGAATTTTGGAAAGAGTATCAGGATACTCTAAGCGTATATACGCTCCTCTTTGGTTTTCGTGCCTACAAATACCCTCTTTGCCTCACTCTTCGGGGGACACACATTACGAGAACACATTCACACACTACGAGAGGAGAAATCACAGCTGAACTCCCTCTTTGCTCTTTTCAAAAAACTTCTAAGCTTATCTAAACTCCATTCAACACATTATTGTTTCATTCAAATTAAATTCAATTCAAGTGACACTTTGCGCGTAATTCAATAACGTATCGACCGCCGCATACAAGGTATCAACTCTGAGACTCTATTCATAAATTAAAACTATGTTTAATTAAAGGCTTGATAACCCATTGATCAATAACAACCATGTAGAATTATTCAAATATTTCAATCTCTGTATGTTTGCAAAGATATGTTGTAATTCAATTTCGAGTTCAAGAATAATCAAATATCACATTCAATGTTCAATATCCCATTTCAACACTATGCTTAATTCAATTTCTAGTACTATAATCAATCTAAAACTTGCCAGAAACCGACATAGTAATTTTAGGTTGATCTACGTAATATGGTTAGGTTTTGGCGTGCTTTTTTCCTTTTGCAGTGCATGTTAATCCATGTGGATCTATGTATAATGTGATTTTGTTTTGCAAGAGAATAAATTCTCTTTATAATACAAGATTTGTTTGCTTAATCATAACATGGTCGCATAAAGTCAGATAATTTGGACAACCGGTTTAGGCACCCATAACATTGACATAATTCAAAGTGGTCACTTAGAATAAATAGCTCACTAATTTTTCTTTATTAATAGTAGCCTACTATTTTTAGTAATATTAGGTTAGTGCGCCTTCAGGGTCAAATCGATCGGCTATTTGTATTCAATAATTATGACTTATGGAACTACAATGAGACGGAGTAGAGGCCGCTACATGCGGGCGGATTGGGTCAAAGATCTAGTCCGTACCATGTCCCCGAACCCACAATCTGGTTACTGGACCTATCTGTGGGCCATTAGTTTGGCACCAATGTTTCGGGCTTCCGTGATTAACCTGTATAGGCACGGTGGCGATCCCCTCAATTCGACAACACACCCCAACGCATTCACATGCGGATTCCATGGCTCAATTCCATACACTGAAGCTGATTTCAACCAACCTGAAGGGGGTGAAGCCCTACAGTTTTTGGCGACTTCACTGGGGACAATCATCGTTAGGTGAGTGGACAGACTTGAAAGTCTCGTAGTTCCATTTTCATAATTAATTTGATTGCGCATGCGACCTCTCGTATGGGGTCACGTCTTAGGCTCCTTGGTCTCATTATGGGCATGTTCTATGTTCGAGACCTCCATAAGGGGGGATCTTACCTTGGTCCACGTGGTTACTTGATCATGTGGCTAAGGTCAATCCCACCGCCCATGCCGCGTGTGCACGTGTTACTGGATGCGTGTACACAAGGAGTATCTCGGCCATACATTACCAATTTTGTGGTGGTGAAATTGAACTTAGCTCTACTCTTAGGCTTGGTACCCCCTCGGACCTAACAAAGCCAATCTATAGCACACTTAGATTTAGACCTTAAGTAAATAAATTTGACTCTTGTTTCTATCAATGTGCTTGTGCTTGTGCCTGTGACCTTTCTTCTAGTTCAATTAGCTCAGATCCTTACCATAGCCCATATTCAATTTCTCACTACCAATGCTTAATCCCTTAGTCCTTAATCAATGCTCACTAGGTTTAGTCTTATCCTTTTCCCACTAGCTCAAGACCTTTATCCAAGTTCACCTAGCCCAAGCTCATTAGGTCGAGAACCGTAGACCATATTGAAGGCCTATATGTTAAGACCTCTAGTCCAAGACCATTCAATGTCCCTAGTTCAATCCACGGTCTGGTTCGAAAACTGATTTAAGACTATCCTAGAACCATCCCATGACCTTTAAAACTGACTTAGGTCTAGTCTTCAATCTTTTTCAAATACATGTTAAGGACCTTTAGAACTAAACAAGGTCCATCCAAAGACCCATTTCGTTTCAAATCCTAGTTTAAGCATAGGTTGGGAGCCTTAAAGATGAATTAGGTCCGACTTTACACCCTATGCTAGTTCATTTCAAGCTCAAACCTTAAGAGACCCAAAACCGGTGTAGGTCTAACTAGACACTTTCAAATTCAAGTCCAGATTCAATTCCAAGATCCAAGAACCTTTAAACTGAACTAGGTTTGACTTTAGGATCAGTCCCTTTCAAATTCAATTCCAAACCTAGCACCTTAACATATAGTTAGGTCTAGGAATGGGCACATTCAAGTCCACTTTCAAGCTCAGTCTAGAACCTTAAAACCGAGTCAGGTTCATTCTTAAAGGCTTTCAATTACTAGTTTAATCTCAAGTCTAATCTTTTGTTTCTGGTTTCTAAAGTGTTATTTCTTGATTTCTACAAGATAGCAAAGACTCGCGACTTGCATTTGGGGCCTAGAAGAGTAACAAGAAGCCAAACCCGACGTGCTCCTGTTCACCAATACGTTTCCATGGCAAACATCGAACAACAACTTAATGTTATTCTAGAAAAGCTCGAAGCCGTGAATTCTCGCATTGATGCCCAAGAAAAGAGCATTGGAGAATTGAAAGAAAAGAGGACCAAGTAAAAACCTCTCCAATCTGACGAGGAGGAAGAAGACAATGCTGAGACATCACTCCCTCCTCCGAAGACTGAGACAGAAAAAAGGGTGAAACAACTAGAAGAGTTGGTTATGAAACTGTCCGAGAACTCAGTCCAAGGGCCTCATGTTGCTGATTATGAGATTAAGGGCCAGCTTCCTAAGAAGTTTGTCATCACTGATTTGCCGAAGTTCAAGGGGACCGAAGACCCAGAAGACCATCTCTGCACTTTCAATATCTCAATGGCTCTTAAGGGAATGGGCAAAGAGTTATTCTCTTCGGTGTTCCCTATTACTTTGGACAACCATCCATCCAGGTGGTTCAAGACCATGAATCAAACCAAGCTCGATGATTGGGAATATATCAAACAAGAGTTCCTAAAGTAGTACATGTACAATTCCCAGCTCCCTGTCGGGCTCCGTGAACTAGAGGCCACCAAGCAAGGAGAAAAAGAATATTTCTCTACTTTCCTTAATAGATGGAGGGAGAAGGTCGCTCAAATGACTAACTGACCAAATGAGGAAGATCAAGTTCGGATGGTCATCAAGAACCTTCAGCCCAAGTATCGAGAGCCACTCAAGTTTCAAGCCCTTGATTCATTTACTAGGTTGGGCTCCTAGTTGAGGAAGATGTTCAAGACCATAAGTTTAAGGGAAACAGCGGGGGCTTTAACAAGAAAGGTGGAACCTCTTTTACCGATCAAACCAGCCACATTACCCATATCTCCAATGACAACTCTTCTAACCATCCCGGCTCTTTCAGCAACAAGCCCCGAAGGTCACAAAGGACCTTTTTTCCAATTGGCATAACTTATGAGCAGGCCTTTGACAGGTTAACTGCAAAAGGTGCACTTGCTCCTATTGGGCCCACTCCTGATCCTGCAGATGATAAGAAATCTAAGAGCTGGAATACCAATGCCTATTGCAAGTTCCACCAAGGAAGGGGCCACACCACTAAAAAATTGTTTCGTTTTAAAGCATAAGATTCAAGATATGGTTGAAGATGGTCGCCTCCTAGATCCTCCAGCAGCGAAGGATAAGATCAACATCCAAACCAACCCACTTGCTAAACCATGAGTCATCCCAAGGCGTGGGTCATCGATCTACGCGGCCTTCTCTAGATTGAGTCATAGAGTCCTAGTCCTAGCTATATGTCCATTTCAGTTCATTGTCTCTTGAGTCTATGTAGTCTCTTGCTATACAATAAGCCATGTATTTTCGGTTTTCATTCGTCAATAAAATGACTCATTTGTTTTTTGCAATATTATTTTCTAATTCTATGCGAGTCTCAACACTCATTGGCCTCAATTGATTTAATCTAATTAACTAAATACTGATTTAATTATTGAAATTAAACAATGCACAAAAGGCCTTCCTTCATTAACACCACAAAATATCATCCCTTCCCCTTCACCTACATGGCATTCAATCTCTTGCAACCCCTTGCAGCCTAGACACATTGACCTCCTTTCTTCATCCATAACTACCTAATTCATGGAAATTCAAATGGTGTGCAGGAAAAGACATGTGCAAAAACAAGTAAGAAAAAAAACTCAAGGAGCAAATGCAAATTCAAAAATGCAAATTCAAGATCCAATGCACAAAAAATTTTAAAATGCAAATTCTAGATCAAAAGTGTAAGTTCAATTCAAAATTCAAGTTCAAATGCAAAAGTCAAAAGGCACACTGCACACCATGATGGTTACATTGGGAATTTCTAAACCTTTTCCCTTTCCTTCTTCACCCTCAACCTCAACAGCACATTACAATCCCTCAAAACCCTCTCTAAATGAGCATTGTTCAAATTCAACCACACAAATCAAACACTCAGAACTACGGTGGTCTGATTCTGTAAGGATACGTAGGAAGCCTCTTCTCGAGGTCCGACTGCATTAGCATTAAATTACTTGAGGCCCTTTGAGTGCTTTGACTTGCTAAGAATTTGATAATGGTTTTGCCAGGCTAGACCCCGACATAGACTCATGTTTGAACCAACATCATTAGCCAACCTAGCATCTAGCCACATCGTTGACCCTTAGCCACAAATTTGACCCTTTTTTATTTCTCGAACCATAGCCTATTCTTTGCCCACTTTCAAGGACTCATTGACTCAAACCCTAAGTCATTGGAGGACTCATTCTTATAGTCCATAAAGTAGACCCGTCGACTATATGTCGTTGTCTCTAGCTTTTCCCCTTCAAAGATCATCGATACTATCTACATTAGCCTCGAGTCTCACTAGGGGGCTTGCCGCCATCACGGTCTCCTCAAAGCATCCCCTATTTTCAAATTGGGGGGCTTCTTGTCTCCTAACGCTCTGTTGCATGTTCAAGTCTGTTGCTATCAAGTGGAAATCCTAAAAAAATTGCTTATCGACCCTGTCACTTTCCAATCAAAGTCACTGTCTCGCCGATGTTAAGTCAAGTCGATGTCTAGTTCAATTTCAAGTTCAAGCTCGAGTCACATGTCATGTCCAAGTCAAGCCATGGTCTCGTCAATTAGCAATCTAGAAGTCACTTTTCAATCAGCACTTTTCTAATCGGCCCTCTTCAAATAACACTCTTTGATTGACACTTGATAATAGGATTAGACTCTCGTATCGTCCTTTTTGTGTCTTAAACTAGACCTAGACATGCCACTTTTCGGTTTCAAACTAGACTGTACCAACCCTTCAAGAACTAGGGGCATAAAACTAGACCTATGTCACCATTAAGGTGATCCTCAAACCTGAACTAAGACATCTCTCCTTCCAACTACAAGTTTACACATTCAATTTCAAGTTGCCTCTAGCATTAAAGTAGACTCATGCTGTGACCTTAATCCAGACTTAGGTCACCCTTACTTTACCTTTAGCATTAGACTAGAACAAGGCACCTTTAGAACACCTTTTCAATTTCAAGGTCACGGGTCAAAAGCTGGTATTAAATAAGACTTATGTCATTATCATGATAGTCCCTAATCCTGAATTCGGGATATCATTTTCAAGTTACTATTTGCCATTTCAATTGTCACAATTGACTCTTGAACACACATTCGACATCAATTTTGAACCGATCTTGAGGGGTTAGCTCTTTAGCTAATTTCCATAGAGATTAGCGTACAGTAAGTTTGCAATATGCGCACTTTGACTGTCGTCATACAAGACTTTGTCTCTCCAGACTCGGCAAAGGGGGCTAACTGTAAACACACCTAATCGGTGCTTCATTAGTTCCCGAAAGTTCTGATGATGATACCGTATTGCAATAGGTCGTTTGCGAGATATGCTCAAGTGTCACTCACTTCCCATCTTTTCTAAGCCTCAATTTCCATCGCTGCAATCAATCTACTAGGCAAAAAGTAGTCTTTTTTATTATTTCTATTTTTTAGATCTATTAGTGTTACCCGAAGATTTTTAAAATAATTATATTGCGTGATCTTCAAAATTTCAATTTCATGCATTCCTCTCTTCTGTTCACTAGTATTTTTAGTTTATTTTCTGAATTTTCTACAATTTTCTATGAATTTTACAATATTTACAAAAATCAAAATACACAAAAAATACATAAAAATCATAAAATACTTCAAAAATACCAAAAAAAATACACGGAAGGTTCTAGAATCCCCTAGAACCGTATTTCTTGCAAAAGGTGTATCTATATTCATCAAAAATCCAAGAAAATCAAAGCAAATATACGGTATAATACCCGTATAATCGAGCATATATACGCTCCCTTAAGCGTATATACGCTCCTAGGATCATATATACTCGAATTTTGGAAAGAGTATCAGGATACTCGAGCGTATATACGCTCAACTGAGCGTATATATGCTCATACTCTAGGTCGAGCGTATATATGCTCGTTCTCAGCGTATATACGCTACTGTTTGGTTTTCGTGCCTATAAATACCCTCTTTACCTCACTCTTCGGGGGACACACATTACGAGAACACATTCACACACTCCGAGAGGAGAAATCACAGCTGAACTCCCTCTATGCTCTTTTCAAAAAACTTCTAAGCTTATCTAAACTCCATTCAACACATTATTGTTTCATTCAAATCAAATTCAATTCAAGTGACACTTTGCACGTAATTCAATAACGTTTCGACCGCCGCATACAAGGTATCAACTCTGAGACTCTATTCATAAATTAAAACTATGTTTAACTAAAGTCTTTACACCCCCATTGATCAATAACAACCATGTAGAATTATTCAAACATTTCAATCTCTGTAAGTTTTCAAAAATATGTTGTAATTCAATTTCGAGTTCAAAAATAATCAAATATCACATTCGATGTTCAATATCCCATTTCAACACTATGCTTAATTCAATTTCGAGTACTATAATCAATCTAAAATTAGCCAGAAACCGACTTAGTAATTTTAGGTTGATCTACGTAATATGGTTAGGTTTTGGCGTGCTTTTTTCCTTTTGCAGTGCATGTTAATCCGTGTGGATCTATGTATAATGTGATTATGTTTTGCAAGAGAATAAATTCTCTTTATAATACAAGATTTGTTTGCTTAATCATAACATGGTCACATAAAGTCAGATAATTTGGACAACCGGTTTAGGCACCCATAACATTGACATAATTCAAAGTGGTCACTTAGATTAAATAGCTCACTAATTTTTCTTTATTAATAGTAACCTACTATTTTTAGTAATATTAGGTTAGTGCGCCTTCAGGGTCAAATCGATAGGCTATTTGTATTCAATAATTATGACTTATGAAACTACAATGAGACGGAGTAGAGGCCGCTACATGCGGGCAGATTACTGGACCTATCGGTGGTGCCATTAGTTTGGCACTAATGTTTTGGGCGTCCGTGATTAACATGTATAGGCACGGTGGCGATCCCCTCAATTCGACAACACACCCAAACGCATTCACATTCGGATTCCAAGGCTTAATTCCATGACAATGAAGCTGAGGTCAACCGCCGAAGGTGGTGAAGCGCTACATATGGTATGGCTAATAATGTTCCACCAATTTCAGATTCCCTCATTCAGAATGTTGCTTCACCCGGTGTACTTTCACAAGCGAGTCAGAACGCTTCTTGTGCAATGACACTTGAAAAGGTTCAATCGGCTAGGACAGACATAAAGGACCCAGTTGTACCGAAGAAGAGAGGTCGACCTAAGACGACACGTTTCAAAAGTTACTCTAAGACAGGTTGGCAAGGGTCGCAATCTTGCAACCAAAAGAATGTTGCTAATAATGATTGTGGAACACAAAACAAGGGCAAGGGAAAGGCAAAGGGTAAGGGTAAGGGTAAGGGAAACAACACTGTCGATAACAACTCCGAGCCTCGGTGCTGTAAGGTATAAAGTTTTATTACGTTGGTTAACATTAATTCCATTGAAGCTATTGAAAAAAAGCCCCCCCGAATAATACAAGTGTTGTTGTTTATATAGGAATGTCTTGGATCTGGTTCTATTTCCGGTTCATGAGAAAATCCCGGTGAGTTGCAGTCGTTATGTGTTATTGTCAACCTCTAATTTTATGCAATTGTGTATATTATATGGCATCTAAGTTGTGGTTTGCTTTGCTGATACCTTTGATACACAAATAAGTAGCTTTACTGGAGTACAATATGATGCAGTTTTATTTGAATTGTAGGTTAAAAGGTGCAAGACTGTTTCTTTTATGGAGTACAACGAATCCGCTACCCACCTTGACGATTTGTTGAATCGCAATAGCGTTGTGTTTGTGGGCACACTAAGGGACTTAGAAGATGTGGATTCTTTAGGTTAATTTAATGTTTTAGCAATTGATGTTGTAATTTGGTCGACTTTCGGTGATTATGTAGGAATTTCAGCAGGCCTGTATGATTGGACGTGTGGTTCTTGTGGTTTAAACTTTGTTAGTTTTGCTTCAAGCACGTAACCAAGAGTGGAGTGACGACAAATGTCTGTTGATAATCATTAATTCAGAATTCATAATTTTATAGCTTCTCAAAGTTTGGGGAAAAGTGCCATTAACTATCCAATTTTTGGCCATTTTTAAAAACAATTACCCACATTTCATGAGATTAAAAATAACTACCCACTTTTTGTAAAACCATCAGAATTCACTACCCAACTCGTTTTTCAGTTCAACGGAATACCACTTCCGATGTGTGGGTCCCACCCTTTCCCTTCAAAACTCCACTATTATGTGCAATTACTTTTATACCCAAAATTAAATCATTTAAACTACCCTTTTAACACCCAAACCCACCTCTAATCACTTCCTTTCTCTCTCCTCCGTTACCGCCACCAGTAAGCAGTTCCATCACTGCCCAAAATTCTCATTTTCTCTTTCAATTTTTTTCAATCAAAATTTTAATTTTGTCAGAAAATTCGTTTCCTAATTAGAATACACAGCCAAAATCGATTGAAAATTCAGAGAAAAATCCCCAAAATATAGGTTGGAATTCGTGAGAATTTCAACAAAAAAATCGTGAAAATTCGACTTAAAATTCCACCAAAAAACCGACTAAAAATCTATCAACAAATTGACAAAAATCACCAGAAAAATCGATTGAAAAGTAAAGAAAATCCCCCCAAAAGAAGATCCTGGCAATCGAACTCAACAATTCAAGAAAATCCCAGCAATCGAAAAACTCAACAATTTAAAAGAAAAGAAATGAATGCAATTGAACTCAACAACAACAACAGTAATGAATTAGAGGTTCGTCGGAAGGTGACGGCAACCCGTGGGAGGGAGCTAGCTGCTACTAGAGTGTTGTTGTTGTGGTTGTTCATCGCACGGCTATTGTTGCTATGGTTGTTCGCTTGTTGTTGTTCTTATTGGTGGTTGTTGTTGTGGTTGTTCGCTTGTTGTTGTTCTTGGTGGTTGTTAGCTTGTTGTTGTTCTTGTTGTTCGCGTGGCCAGAGTGGTGATATCATTTGTTGATTCCACGAGTGGTTAATTACAAGAATGGAAAAGTTAGAAAGCAGAAAGAAAACAAATGAAATGGAATGAACATAGTGAAGTAGATTGGAGAAGAGAGAGAGAGAGGAAAAAAAAGAAATGGAATAAAGGAGGGTGACGTGATGAAGTGAAATGGAGGAACAAAGGGTGAGGGTTGTGAGTTGTGAGGTATAGAGGGTAATGGGGTAGATTAATTATTTAGGTAAGGGTAGATTCGTAATTTTGTAAGATAAAGTAAAATTAGGGAAGAAGAAGTGGGCCCCACAAGTCGTAATCCTCTATTTTTTTATCAGAAAAATAAGCTGGGTAGGGAAATCTAAAGCTTTAGCAGAAAGTGGGTAGTTAGTTTTATTTTAGCGAAATCCGGGTAGTTGTTTTTAGAAAAGGTCAAAAACTGGGTAGTTAATGGCAATTTTTCCCAAAGTTTGAGTAGCAATTGATTAGTACTTGTTAATTTAATATTCAAAGTTTGGTGTTATTTGAGAACTCATAATTTTGTGGGATTCAATCGCAACAAATTGTAAGCAACAGTGGACTCTAAAGTAAATGTTTGTTTTAATATTTGGAAAATTTCTAATCCATCTAGGGTATGGACATAAGCTTGTATATACAAGGTTAATATGGTCTTTTCGAATTATTATATTAGACGGTTTCCGTTTCTAGGGATAGTGGCATGGTGTTTAGTGTCTTTTGTGGGTCCCATGTTTAACTGAACCAGCTGGACCATGGTTTAGGTAAATATTCAAATTTGTTTGCGAAGTCGATAAAATTTCACACTAAAGCATTGTTCGTTGAAGTAGTTGCTCCTTCGGAGAATACAAGAATGGCGATGTTGCAAAATCGCATTCGTTTTCCATGGTAATTCCTTTTTTGTTGCTGATTTTGTTTAAATTATTAATGTTGGTTTCTTTTATGTTGCAAATTCATTGTGTGTTGTGTTGTTGTGTAACCTCGTAGATGAATTAGGGCTATGCGGCGGAAGGTTTTTTTTAATTTCCTTTACACATTTTTTATCCAAGTTTCACAGTACGAGTTTAATACTTAGATGGCCTTGTGTAATTTGATTTATTTCCACTTAATTGGAAAAATATGGCGGCTGATTGGGTCAATTTGTTCCGTTGAATTTGTGGTAGTTCTGAATCTAGTAATTAATTTGGAGTAAACTTCGTTATGGTTTTGTAATCGAGTAATCGAGTTTGTATCGTATGAAAATCGTAGCAGTATATTTGTAATGTTATTGTTTTGATAATTCATAGTAGGAGTATTTATTCAGCTATTGGTAGTTATTCGATTTAAGTTGTTTGTTTTATTTACATGTATCATATATTTCGATAACCGACATACGGTTTTTATTTATTGTTTAGGTGTTTGTTACTCCCTGCTGTTGTTGCCCTGTAGTTGAATGGGATTGATTTGAATTATCCCTCAATAGATGCCTCTCATGTGTATGAACCATTTGCTATAGCTCCCCAAGCAGGGTTATTTTGTAATGCTTATTTATTTTTCATAGGGCTCTATTTCCAGCAAAGGTTCAATTGTGAAGGAATCGGGAGATGTATTGAGGTTACGAAAGATGTCACGTGAAAGGGTTAGTTTTATGATGTTGGTTTTGCTACCTTTGTTACTAGTATCCAAAATTATTTAAAATTGGTTTTTCTGTGTGGCTTGGAGTTAGTTGGATTTTTATTTCTTTTGGTTGAATTAAAATGTTAGTTTCCTTGAAACCTCCATTATGAATGTTGTGGTTTGGTGTGTTGAATGCTTAGTGGGAAGTAAGTTAGCATCCCAAGTTACCAGTGGTATAATGGTATTTTGTGTTGAGTGTATATGTTTCTGGTTGTAGCGACCCAATGTTATTTGTCGAGTGGAAACGTTCGGACGGATTTATGCATCTTTTGACGATTGTAGAAAAAGTTGGTGAAGGAGATGGGATTTGGAAGGTTCTTAATTTAGTTGATATGCATCTTCCTTGACCCTTATGCTATTGGGTTATGACAAGAGTAGATCCCGTTAATGAGATTTTGAGTGTGTGTGACAAGAAGTATAGGTTGTCGGCTAACTAGGTTAGGTGGGTTTTTGGTCTTCCGAAAGAGGGCAAACGTGTGCCATGTAGATTTGAATAAAAAACGATTAGGTTAAAGGTTTTAGGTTTTGAGAATAAATTTGCTCAAGTTAGGACTATTTATGACGTTTCAAAAAGTAAAGAAGTAACACGAAAAGCGTTGTCGGTGACTCCTTTTGTTGTTGAACGGTTGATGTCTTACTTTAATGCTAGCGAAGTGGTTGAGTTTAAGACGCTGTTCTTGTTGGCTTCGTTGGAGTTATTACTTTGTCCAACACAATGTAGCAGATTTCCGAAGGACTGGCTGTCGGCATTGGGCTGTGCATCTGATGCTCGATGTTACAATTGGTGTGGCTTTGTTCTTCAGAAATCCATGGCGAGTGCGAAGAGGTTTACTCGCAGATTTTATAAAGAAGGATTTTCTAGTGGGTGTGTGTAGACACCTGAAAATGTGTCTCCCCAAATGAGTAATCCGTGATGAAACATACCGCGTCTCGCGTTTGTTTCGAATCAGAAAAGATGCTTTGAATTCATAAAAGTTGGAAATATGCGAGGTCGTAGTCGGAAATATTGAGCAAAGGTCAAAGGCAAGGCAAAAGAGAGTGGCGGACGGGGGGTCCAAGGGGTCAAAGGGGGGAAAAGGGGGCAAAGGCGAGGCTCAGGCGGGGGAGGGGCAGCAGTGCCGGCACCAGGGGCTGAAGCCGCCAGGAGGGGGAAAGGAGGGTGAGGGGGCTAGGAAGGGGCAAGGGTGAAAGACGCAGAAGACGGAAAAAAGACCAGGAAGAAAGAGAGAAAAAAGACGCCGGAAAGACGGGGAACCGGCGGAGAACAGGCGAGAACTCCGGGCGGGGAGAGCAAGGGGATGGGCGGCGAAAGCAACAAGGGAAAGCCGAAGAAAAGCGAGGAAAAGCAAAGAGGGCGAGGGGAAAAAAGGACAAGAGCAGGGGAGCGTATATACTCAAAGGATGAGCGTATGAGACGCGCAACAGGAGCGGATAGACGCGCAACAGGAGCGTAGGAGACGCGCAACACAGACGGACAAAAAGGGGCCAAAAAAACGCAGGGAAGGAGCAGCCGGAGAGACGCGGCAAGTAGCGGGAGCAGACCAGGGAGCAGCCGGAGATACGCGCGGGGCAGCGGTAGAACGCAGGGGGGGGGGGCCGCGGTGGGCCGCGGCCGAGAAGACGCCCGCCGGGCGCAGGCCGAGACAACCGGCACGGCAGACCGGCACGCACACGGCTCGAGGCAGAGGGCGGCGCGCGCGCGCGCGAAATACACGCGAAACCACAAGACACAGTCGGGGCGAGGGCAAAGCAGCGAGCGCGGGCGAATCAAACATTAGCGTAACAAAGGGGAAGGCGAGTAGGACCGCACCAAGAAGCGCGGGGCACGGGCGGGGAAGAAGGGGACGAACCATGGCGGAGAGGGGAAGAGGAAGTAAAGCAGGGAAAAACGCACGGGAAACGGGGGGCAGTGGAAAGAGGTGGCGGGGCGCAAAGGGGGCAAAGGGCCAGGGGGGGGGGGGTGGCAGGCAGGAGGAGGGCAGGGGCAAGACGAACGAGGCGGGAGCGGGGAGAGCAAGGGAATGGCGAGAAGCCAGGGCACGGTCGGGGGCAAGACGAACAAGGAGGGGCGGGGGCTGCAGGGAGGCGAGGCTAAGGCAAAGGAGGCGGAGCGGGGCAAAACGAACGGGGGGGCGTGGCAGAGGGAGGGGAAGAGGAGGGGCAAGACGTGAAGGCAGAACGGCAGAGGAGGGCAGAGGGGCAGGGGGGAGAGCTGGGAGAGAGGGGCGAAACAAAACCGGAAGGAGGGGAAGCACTGGAAAGCAGAAGGAACGAGGGACAACCGGGGAGGCACCGGGGGAACAGGGGAAGACAAAGGGGGCACAAGGGCGTAGGAGGGAGGCGCGTGGGCAGAAGAGGAACACGCGGTCGGAGGAATGGGAGGGGAACGCGCCGAAGGGCGGAAGAGGGAAGGGGGGCAGCCAAGAAAAGCAGGAGGAAGGGAATGGCAATGGAGACCGAAGATGAGGCCGCGACAGTGCGGGCGAAGGGGGGGACAGAGCGAGGCGGACCAGGGCCCCGAACCCACGACTGGTTACTTGATTGGACGTGGGGCCATTGTTTTGGCACCAACGTTTCGGGCGTCCGTGAATAACCTTTCTAGGCACGGTGGCGATTCCCCCTACTCGACAACACTACCCCAACGCACTCACGTGCGGGATTCCGTGGCTCAAGCCCACGCACAAGCACCTCGATGTAGTACCAAGCCGCGCGCCCGCTATACGCTGAGGGCGCGGCCCACGTCCTACAGTGTGGAGGTTGCACTCTCTTCTTAGCGATGAGTATGGTTATTTATTGGTTGTAATATGATTAGTAGTTGAATATGATTAGTAATTTAGTATGATTAGTACTTGAATATGATTACAAATCGAATTCGATTAGTACTTCAATATGTTTATTGGTTGAATATGAATCATGTTTGAATATGAATAATACTCAAATTTGATTAGTACTTGAATATGGGAATAATATGGGTCGGTACTAATACTCAGAATCATACAGGTAGTTTACCTTGAACGGCTACATCGTAATGCCCTGGAGTGGGGCCGTTATCCTCGAATAAGGGTTTGGAAAGATCTTGAGATAAGGATTGCATGTGATGTCGATCGTGGTTTTGTTAATGGGGACTTTGGGTCTGTAGGGGTAATAATTTGACCATTTCGATTAATTTGTAAATTTGGTTGTTGTGAATAGTTTAGTATATTTCAGGACAGGCATTGCATAGTTTAGAAATTAGTTTGAACTCAATAAAATGTTGGATAACATATTTGGTTGTTGTCCCCGTATACAGGTGTTGGACGTGGTATATGGAGAGAAGCATCCCCGTGATGCTCATGACACCGAAGTAGACTCCGGCGACGAATCTGATCATCATGTCATGTAATCCTTTTCTTATTTAGGTGTGGCGGAGTTTGTCGTTATGTTTATGTTTTATTTCGAATCCAATGTTTGTATTTCTTGCATAACAAAATAGGAACATGTATTGTAGTTTTTTGTGTTGTGTTAAACTTTTGTTTTTACCTAGAAGGTTTACTTAAATAATTAAAGTGATGAATAAGTCTTGTAACCTAAACATTTCAGTGGCAAATAAAAAAAAGAACAAGTGTTTAGAGTTGATCTTCAAGATGAATCGGTGTAATGTTGGAATTTGATAATCCAACCTTATTTGCCTTGTGACCTTTAACTAAGGATTCATACAAAAGTAGTTGATTAATAAGTAGAAACAAATATTTGATTAAACACACCTATTTTCATAAGTTTTAGCCCAAAAGTAGTTGCAAGGAAACTAGATTTCAGAAGAGGTTTTTTTGTAACCAATATTACATACAACTACTAAACTATAATCCTAACAAAGGTGCCATTAGCCAGCCAGGCCTGTTTCCTACTATAAAAAATCAAAATGTGGCATCAAAAGGTACGATTAAGTTGGCAACTAGAGAATTTCAACGGATTATGAATGTAAAGGCACATAAGCTTCGACCCGAACAAATACAAGTTAGTCGGATATGGTGATCGTCGGAACTTGGAGGCACCACCTGCAGTGCAGTGTTGCTCCATTTTTCACTCAAGATTCTCCCACTGAAATTTCAGAGTTTGGGATGTCATGACCTTCGTTCATCAGTGCGAATTTGTCGTAGTCAGTCTCGTTGGACTCTGCCCACTCGTTGTACACAACCTCAAAAGGAGGTATCAACGATGCTTTTACGAGCAGCTTCTTTGGCTTGTCATCTCTCCTATCCTTGATGAAGATGTATTTGAAACGAGAGTCGGTGTTGAACATGGGATCCTGTTAAAAAAATCATTAGTTGGTGCTTCACTTTTTTTGAGGCAAAGTCATACGAATTGGGGTACAACCGACTAAGAAAATAATCCGCAGTAATTTAGAAACAAATTAAAACACGAAATACAGTCCATTAAGGTTCGACATTGAAATCAATGAAGTTTTGTTTAACTTTCAAGAATTTAATCATGGAAATTGATACTAAAAACACAGCTTATGTTGCAACACCCAACTGTTAATAAAAGTTGTGAACATTTAATTTTCAACATTCCCCTGAAAATTACAGTAAACAAGTAGTCTTCAATTAATATCAAATGAATTTCATTAAACTTTAAATAAACAAGTTTTGCATTTAATTCATAAATGCGCACATTGTAATACGCAATTATAATTAATGAAAATTTATATTACTTACGAAATCCAAGTGTAAGGTATAAACAAACATTGTACTTCTCGAATATATAATTATGGAAATTATAAAGGATTCCGTACCATTCCCTTCTCCGTCATCTTATCGCCATCTTTTAGCCCAAGCTTGTCTGCAGTGTCATGCTATGTAAGCACCATGTTGTCTTTCCACATGACCAGCAGATCAGGTTGAGTGTCAATCCTTGCCGCATAGAGTTTCAGTGGAACCCTTAAGGTTGTCTTAGCCCTGACCACAAACACTATCCCAACATCCCCATGCTTACCACTACTTAGAACTATGTTCACCTCGTCATCCTCTCTTCCTTCCCTTTGATACGTACTCCAAACCTGGCCTTTTTGATGTTTGATTCCTCAACAGTTGTACTCAAATCTAAAAGCTGCTTTTCTTTTGGATTGTGATAACCAGTTGTTTCATCAAACTACAGAATTAGAGCCCAGAATGCCCTAATGTTTGTCTTCGTCCTCTTCTTAGCCAACTCAGTTGAGTCATCCTTGTCACCATCTGAATTCTTCTTCCCTTTCCCTCCAAAGGTAATTTTTTTGGAAGTCTTCCCACTACATTGGGTTTTCCATAAGGTGAATTTCTCTTGCCACTAGGAGGTGATGACTTCCCGGATCCCTTTACTGGTGAAAAAGGGTCGAAGTCTACTTGTTGTGTGGATTTGTTTTTCTCATTTTTGAGGGTTGGAGAGGAAATAGAGGGGGAGGACATTGTTGCTAACAGTTTGAACTTGTTCTTTGGTTTCATTGTGAGATTAGGGTTTGTGGGAAAGGTTGCTTTTTATATGCAAGTCAATCTGCAGATTAAAAAAATTCATTGGGAATGCTATTAATAATATACAAATGTTAATTAAACAATTTGCTTGCCTAATGTTATGATTAAGTCAATCCACAATTATAATCGTTGTTTATGTGAAGGACGATACATGAAATGAGGGTCCCATGTGTATACAATATATACTTTTTTTACCTTGAATGATAAAGGTAAAATTGTTAACATAAAATTTTGGGAAAATTTGTATTTAATTAAGTCAATAAAACTAATAATTTAATGTAGTTATGTTTCATCTCGTTTACCTTTCCTGAAATTTTTTTTCTTGAACCTAATGGTTATAAAACCAAAATTGTATATATCGTTAGGCAACTAGGGGATAAATGATGAAAGTTTTAATTAGGAATGTGGGTATTGTCTCAAATTTTAGACTTTGCAAAACATTCGACAAGATTTCTTCGTGAAATTTGTATTGTATGTTTAAAAATTTTATTACGTTTATTTTGACTAATATAGACTTTGTACAATGTGAGTAATTTAATTTGAATTAAACCTTGGAATATAAAGTAGTTAATATTAGTTAATAAACAACATTCGTAAGGTTGTTAAGGCCGAGAGGGAACAATAGTTTAGGTTGGTTATGTCGGGTATTCTCGCTATTTTTACTTATCATACTAAATCCATAACCGTATTTATCATGACCACTTTTATGACCCTCTGGACCTGAAATCCGAATTGTACCATATTTTTCACTAAACATGTATTTTATCGTGTACATTAAAAAGCCGTTCCAAATGGAAATGTAGCAAGTTGTCCAACGGATTTAAAAGCCAGCAAGTTCTTCACAGAACATATTTTTTGGAGGACATCATTATAGGAAAATTAGATTTCCAATGCATCTCCTTTTGTACAATGTCAGATAATATGTATGGTTGTAGTTGAATGATTGTCCACTCCTATTCCCATGCAACTGTCATAACTCAGTACAACTTCCTTGCTTCCTGAAGTAACCAATCAACGGTCGACCAAAACTGGGCCAATAATATGTTACTTTAGGAGCCCAACATCCACATAAAGGCCATGTTATCGTTTCCCTAATGTTGAGATTATAATATTGTATAAATGCAAGCTAGTTCAATTCTAAAAATTGCTTCGGTTGTTAAAAAGTGGTCTGAGGGTTCCGTACATAACCCTCAATGATGTGGAATCTACGGTTTAGGGTTTGCAATTTTAGGGAATCATTAAATGCATTTTCATTCAAAAGTCAAAATGCAAAAGTATTTATCAACCAAATTGCTTTATAAATGATTAATCGAAAGCAAAAAAATTAGGACTAGACTTTTCACTTTGAAAATAAATTACACTACAATCGTTTAATTCATAACTTCGACAAAGTATAATACAAGCCTAGACTTGATGGTTACTAGCACGGTTACATAAATTGACGAAAATCAACTTACGCTTGTTGAGGTGATTCTAAACGTACCATGCGCAACATGATTCCTGTGTTTCACTATTGTAGTTCTGTTTATATTTCCTGATTCCGCAGAACTCTCTTTGCATAACATTATGCAAATATTGGTATGTCTTGCCAAAAATGGACCAAGAGAAGGTGTCACGTATCGCCCTGATGTTATGAAGGAAATAGTAGAAGGATTCGTAGGTGGGATCAAATCAGTAACCTCATTGATGAGTAACACAGTTAATTCGTATCTGGTAGCGAAATAAGTCATTTTTGACCCAAAGTAGTTTAGAAACTTTGCATGTGCTTCCATTTCGGACGCATTGTTTCCGTATTCCGCTCGAAAAAGTGACACAACTGAATCAAACACAACCAAACAACAAGGTTTTGAGGAAAGTATTGCATACTCAAGGAAAACCTCCAAGTGAGCAAGCGTTCCACACACTTCTTCGATTGCACAAACTTTCTTCAATGTTATGTAATCAAGGGGGCTTGTTGGCTGTCCAAACACGTTAACCAAGTGGTTAGAAATTTGTAACAATCTATTAGAAGGAAAGTTACCATTTGTGTGGATGTACACGCATCTACCGCCTAATCCACCAACATCTATTAGAAATTTGTAACAATCTATTGGAAGGAAAGTTGAATTGTAACCATTGTTTGTAGACATAGTTGTCTCTTTCCAGTGCCGCTTTCACCAACCAATTTGATGACTTTCATGGAGGGAAACCCCCTAAGCATCAAATTATCAATACGAGACCAACTTGAAAACGACATTGGGAAGATTATTCTTAATACTTAGGACAAATAAAAGTAAAATAACTTTGACAATGGTTAAGAAGCAAACCCAAGTTTGAGTTTCATATAGTTCGACCACGTTCAATGCTAACACATATATACACATATGAAGTCTTTAATGGGTAGTTGGTTCATTAATGCATTGCAATGAGTTGTTGAAAACCTACAACCACCAAATATCTAGTTAAGTAAATTTGTCTTTGAATTTTGCACAAATGGTTTTAATTTTTTTCCCAACTTGAGAATTTCTAATGTATTCAAACAGATCAACGTCATTAGACGTTAAAATAGATTTAAAAATAATCATAATTAAAAATTGAACGTACACAAACTAGTTTTGTGTTAGAAATAATACTCTCGAGGAAAGTTATCAAATGAAAACACAAGTTATGAATTTAGACTTTGAAAACACTAATGAATCAATGGTTACACGTACACAAACTTTTCAATTACACATGGTAAACAAATTCAAATAAAGGTACATATTAATTCAACTTTCTCTATCGATGTGTGGCGTCCAAAACCGAAAACAACTAAAATATGTGTAAGAAACTTTTTTTGCCAACTATATTCTATATACACTTTGCATGGAATTTTAGAATAAGTAAATAGTATGATGGAAAAATATATTAATTGGTTTTTCTACTAAATTAAAAGTTATTATAATTTGTATTATTTGTTATAAATAATGTTTTAGTACGAAACAATAAAGATTACGATTAACTTAAATTTTATTCGTATGATAAAGGTAACCAAATTACTAAATTTACACATGATAAAACACAAATTATGTTTCTTGCATCATCCACACACGGATTACCAACATGGAGGTTATAGATCAACAACCAAATTTGTTTTGCAATGCAATCGACATGGATTGCCAGCTTGGCAAAGATATCAACTGAAATCTAAAATTCTCACTAAACACCAAAATTCAAACACAACATTTTTTGTCGGTATTTTCAGGTTGTTTCTCCCGCTATAAATATGTCTCACCGCCGACATTTTTTGGCATACCCAGAATCTGAAAAACCTTACCCCTTATTCTTCTTTGTAATTTCAATGGAACCCTCCACGGCTAAAAATTAAATATTTGACACCATTAACAACAACCGAAAGTGAGATCAACTACTCCACTATGTCATTTTGCCTTCAACTTTGTTACGGTAATGTATTTGTTTTCATTCGTGAAGTTCTGAAAATGATCCTAACACTTGTTGTGGAAAGGGCTCATTCTTTACCCCTTCTGATGATGAGAACCATGCAGGGCCATATGTCCCCCGCCCATCTCCTAAATTTGGGGGACAGGTATGGCAGGGTTGATATCAACAACATCCATGAGAGGTTGTCTCAATTACAAGGCGAATGTCCAAGTGCTCACAAACTGACTCCGGCGTTGGTCAATTTATTTCGTTAAATTATTGACCCTAAGCCGGTGGTGAACACTCAGTTGCCAGTGTATTTCTTCAACACCAAAGAAAAAAAGTTGGAGATCGTGTCATACACTGATGCAATTTGTGTCTTTGGTATTATTGGTAGGATATCTTCAATTGGTGTTACTGTAGAATTGGAGGTTGAACAGGGGGATCCTTGGAAGAGGCTTCATGTAGTCCGACTTTGGCCGGAGTATCTGGCCAACTCTAGTGAAGTAGAGATTAGTAGGAAGTTAGTAATTTGGAATGCCTGGGGTGTTGCGAGGCCTTCCTTCAAGGAAAAACTTGACAGGATAATTCAAGCATATGACCCAATGGTTATACTGGTAACAGAGTCAAGAGTATCAAAGCTCGCCATGAGGAAGATGTACCGAGCCAAAGAAATTGGATTGGGCGTCAACATAGGTGACTGCACCAGCTTCGATGGAGGTGTGATGGGGATGTGGCGTAAGGGAAAGTGTAGTCTTGATCTGAAATTCGCGGATAATGGTGCAACTCGTCTACGCATGAAAGGTTTCATCAAGGTATGACTTTGATAATAATGTTTGGAAATTTTGTTTTTCACTCTTCTATTAATGTTGAGTTACTTAGTTTGAGATGCCAGTTTTTTGTGTGTCCAAAATTCATTACGGTCTGATTTTCCAATGTTGGTTTCAAATTGCCACTAATTTGGATTGACTTACTTATTAAACCTAATTGTTTGTGTACCCAGATTTCAGTAGGCTTTAATGTCTATGAATTTTCAGTTTACGTTTGTAATTATTTTTCCCTCATTCACTTATTACGTGTAATTGTTTGTGTTTCTAGATATCATAAGGGGGTATAATGTGTGTTTACTTAAATTTTGTGTATCTAATTTATTCGGACATATAAATTACATACAAGAAATCAATTGCATTTCCAGAAATCAGAATGATATTATGTCTGTTAATATTTTGCATGTATTGCTCATTATTTTTGAGCAATTTATTTAATTAAGCTAATTGCCTGTCATACAACATTTCATTTGTGTAGGAAAATGAAAAGAATTTGTGTTCAGTTTCATTTTGGCTTTGCAATTATTTTCGAACAGTGGTTATTTATTTAAATCAATTGTTTGTTTTCCCAGGGCCCGTGCACAACAGAGGATGACAACGAGTTTGCATGAAATGGCTTGGGATGCCTGTATCGCCACAAAACTGGAGGGAGTTTTCATTCGTCAGATTTGTCTCAGCCAAAGTAGTTTTATTGTGTTAGTGGTGATGTAATCGTAAGGTAGTTGGTGCATTAGTAATCGTAAGCTAGTTGCGGCACCTATGTAATTTTCCAGGATTAATAGTTTGAATCTAAAGTTGGTTAGCAAAAGTTGTTATTTTCAGTTAATTATCGAAAAAATAGTTGTAAATTTGAATTTTTAATTAACATCGATTATTGATGAAACACAACAAATATTAAGAGCAGTTTCCAATCCCTCTCGGGTATAGATTTGGTTTGTATATACAGTGGCATTTTTGTTAATTTATAGAATTTTGGGCAGTTTCACGTGATGGTATCATAACAGGAGTCTGTTATGTTGTTGTCCCTACATTATAACTATGGTTTGATAAAGTAACCTAAGGTATTTGTATTTATTTAAAAAAATATTGAAAACAAAAATAAATTCTCATTTCACTTTCAACCTTTGGGTTTGTATTCTCTTATTTCGTAGCATTTGTGTTTTTTTAAGCTGTTCTGTTAAAGTATGTTTTCCTGTGATATGTCAAATGGCTTCTGTTCCTGGTGCCCGTTTAGTTGAACCGCACAATTCTATCGGCGTTCGACCAACTGCTGGTGCCGTTGAAGGTATTCATCGCACCTATTCCCACAACAAGAAAAACATGAGCGGGCGACCGACGTTAGCGACCGATTTTCGGTCGCTAACGTTGGTCCCATTTATTTCGTTGCTAAACGTTTAGCAACCGATTTTGCGACCGATATTTTAAGTAAGAAAATGGCAAAAATTTTAGAGGGAAAAGAGGATTAGCGACCGATTTTTCGATCCCTAATTAGCGACCGACACTGTATCGGTCTCTAAAGAGAATTAGCGATCGATTTTTCGGTCGCTAAATCTTATTTCCCTCCAAAAAAAAATGGAGGAAAATTGGATTCAGCAACCGACTGTCGGTCGCTGAATCCAATTTTCCTCCATTTTTTATTAATTCGAGGCTTTTTCCAATTTTCCTTGGACGATACATAAAATGAAAATTTACAAATGAAAGTGATCGAAAATGTACAAAAAAAAACATTGCAAATACAATGAAAACTTAGTTAAGAAGATTATCACATACATTTAGTCAACTACTATGTAGCCTTCACAAGTGAATTAAATAATTTCATGAAATCGTGTAAAAAAACCATGCTCTCCAAAATATACAACTCTAGCAAGTTTGTGTCTCTAATATTAATAATAAAAAAATGTGTTAATATTCATAGTAATCAAACCACTCAAAGTGTCGGGAACTGCAGTCATCAACTCATTCTAGAGAGTCCACCTTCAGCAAAAGATCTTCGACGGGGTCGCCTTCAAACCACTCAAAGTGTCGGGAACTGCATTTTGCCCATAGTAATCCTGCCTCACCAAATTCACCCCGGCGACAAGTTCTTGAATTGAAAATTCGAAYCATTTCTATATGAGATCATTCTTCAATTATAATTTACAATACGAAAATTTCATCTTAACAAACTTTAAATCCACATGGACATAGCAACTTTTTAATTAAGAGCCAAAAAGTCCACTAAATATGATTCTGTGGCTGGCAAGGTCAATGGAGTTCAAGATGAGTGTTAGCAATAAATTTCACATTAAGGACCATTGGTGGAACACTGTGTTAGTTCATCCTTCCCCAAAACTTTAGCTATAAGAAAACATGATAGTGAATGTCAAGTGAAGGTAGCTTTTAAAATCAATTGGCTGTAGCTACTACATTACATAAAGAAAACTTAATTCACATTAAGCTTCATCGTCATACTTGACAAATTGACCCAAGGATATAGATTACGAAGAATATTCTGAATTATAAAAGATGTACTCAGCTGGACAACACTTTTGACAAAGTATTCGAGTAAACATGACCAAAGAAAAAAAAAAACAAATAGAAAACCATTATTTTCTCTTCAACATATGTTCTAGATATACTTAATAAAAAAGCCAAAAGGTAGCAAATTGGATATACTAGGAATCTAGATTCAACCGTTCAAGGAGTAAAGTTAGGACAATCACATAGTAATTCGTGACTTAAAAGCAAAGATGTTCACCTGAAGTGATGTGTTTCAATGTTGTATGGAGAAACAAATAATGGCAGCGACAAGTGCGGGGCTTTGTGACCAACGCTTCTTCAGTTGTATGAAGACTGATCTATAAATAATACTTATCTTGTAAAAGTGGTGTAACAAACAGTCAAATAACTTGCTAATTTCAAAAAACATGAATAATTAAAACACCACCATACACAATTATTACTCTTATTGTCAAGTAGTACAGTGTTTTCAGTTTTTCACCTTATTCTAGTTTAACAACAACTCATGCAAATCACCGTGTCTTATTTGTGGGTCAAATAAGAAGATATATGCAGTTCTACACATGTAATGCAGTTCAAAAAGATAGCTTTAACAATACTATAAGCATCAGGGTAATCACAACAGAATAGCCATTACATGTAAGGTCGTCCAAAATTGTTGCAAATTCTGCAAAAGCATGCCATAAATAGTACCTCTTAAAAGAAAATGGTGTGTGTAGAAAAAAGAAAAAGAAAAGAACATTCACTTGAACTRCAAAGGTGAGGGGAAATGCAATAATTATTGAAGATACAGTAAACTACCCCACAAGGAGGAAAATGCCACGAAAGAAAACCAACAATATTGCATCAAGCACACAAAACTCGTTTCCGAAGTAAAAAAGACTTCCATGTGCTTTAGATAAAAATCAATCTTTTTAAAAAAAAATTTAAAAAAATGACTAACCTAAAAATCAATCATATGGAGCAGCTAAACAACCACAACATGAATCCAAAGGGTCAGAAAAAAATTTAGGCAAGTGCCATCAGGATAAGCTATATTATTGCATGATGACATGATCAGACTTGATCCCAGACAAAGAAACAAAACCACAAAAAGCATCCACATATCGGTATATTCTTACATGTGACACAGCATGATGAGGAGGCATAGATAGTTATTACTTTCTTTGTCCCCGCATATTTTTAGCATTTGAAAGCAGTCAATACATATAGCTTGAAACTAAAAAATTAAGAGGAAAAGAAGCAATTATTTTAATACCATGACAGGACAACCATCTCTTGGGACATTATCCGAGCGCAAGCCCCCAAACGGATCTAACCCAACGTATTCAACAAGAACACAAGCATTAATACCAATGGCCTCATAAAAATCCCTAACCTAAAGCGCAATAGAGGGGATCAATTAATAGCTAATCCACCATGGAAAGAACTTCTAAAATTAAGCATAAACAAAACAAGGTAAGAGAAGCATTAGGGAGGAACAACTAAGACAAAACCGTACTCTACAAAGTAAAACTTCACGAGGGAATCTTGACTTGAATTGCAGCATTTCCGAGTTAAGGTTTCCTTCTTTATACTGCATAGAACAAAAGTATTCCAAGTAAAACATATAGGCTCAACTTGTCTTTGTAAGTATAGTAACAAAGTGGAGCTACCTATTCAATTGAATTTATAAAGAGACTAAGAGTGTATGGAAGTACACCAAAAAATACTAGCTTTTGAAATAATTAGTGTATCCTATGCCTTTAGCTTTCCAACTTCAAGTAAATACCCAACACATCAAAAGGAAAGGAATACTTCAAAAGAAAATAAAACTTACAAACAAAGACAACAACAGTTGCAAAATGCATGAGTTCTATAGAAAAATCAATTACACTAAGCTTACCTCCCATTTTTCAAGTTAACATCCAGCCCAAGCAAATTGGAGTAGAAGAGTCTCTTAATCACTTGAATAGCTAAAGTTTTTCTGCATGCCTCTAATTTCTACATCAGCGATAACCAGAGGAATCTAAAAGACAAAAAGTTTAAAAAAAATGGGGGAGGTGACAAGAAAGCATAGGGAAGTGATTGTCCAACCACACAGTAGGTCTCACATATTCAATAGTTAGAAGCAATAGAGGGTGAGGAGAGTAGTATTGTCCTTTAGGCATTTTATTACCCGAAGATCAGTACCAGAGAAAGGATGGACCATACCAATTTGCTCACAAACATTAACCACTAAAGAGCCAAATCATATAATTATATAGTAACACAATACCCCAAACTAAAGAGCAGCAGCTATAATCAAAACCATGCTTTTTAATCAAACATTGAAATATAAAATCATCCTTAAAACATATGTCACCTTCAACAACAATTTCCAATCAAAACCCCTAATTAAACACACTTTAAATAATCACTTTAAAACAGAAAGTTTGAGACTTTAATTAAACTTATCATATCATGAAATTCATATTCCAAAAATTATTAACAATCGTCCTTTATATATCCACTCAAAATCAAAATCATACATTACATTTCATAAAAGTTCCCTCTTTAACTAAACCCTAACTTTAAATCTCATAATCTCAATTAAACAATATAAAAAAAAATTTCCAGATTTAATAATATAATCAAAACATGAATAAAACATAATATTTATGCAAATTCATCAAATAAAATTTATTAGAAATCAATTTGGAGGTTTAGGGTTTATACCTTAAGAATTGGGCACAAAGAAACAAAGGGAAGAGGAGACAGAAGGACGGCTGGTGGTCGGAGGTGCCGCGCCGCCGTCCTGCTGCTGCTGCTGCCTTGCGCCGCCGCAGGTGGAAGTGGTGGTGGTTGTGCTGTTGCTCGACAAAGGAGAGACAAGGAGAAGGAGAGAGAGGGAGAAGGAGAGAGAAAAAGAGTGATAAAAGGAGAGGGAGAAAGAGGAGAGGGAGGAGAGAGATGTCGGAGGGACGCCGGAGGGACGCGAGAGGGAGGAGTGAGAGTGGAGTTTAATTTTGGTGGTTTTGAGTTTTTTGGATGTTTAGAGTGAGAGTGTCGAGTGGGCTTTTAGTGATTTTTGTTTTTTTTAAAAAAAAATAAAAAAAAATTATAAGAGGTGAACCTCAACCCGCCTTTGTTTATTGTCTTAGCGACCGATAAATCGGTCGCTAAGAGGCCCTTAGCGACTGATTATTCAGTCGCTAATTTTTGCGACCGAATAATCGGTCGCTAACGGTCGCAATAGCGACCGACTAAAAATCGGTCGCTAAATGCGGTCGCCCGAAGACGAATTTCTAGTAGTGTCCTTTATTACGTTGTTTTTATTTCCGTGTATTTGAATTTTAGATATTTATCGGTGGTACGATTGGTGTGTTTAACATGTTTGTTGAGCTGAATGCTGCTATGTCGTTGGGTTATCAATAGTTGATGGTTATTTTCCTTTAAATTTGGTTGATTTTAGCTTGTTATGTAATTCATGCTTCCAAAAGAACCCCTGAATATTTGAACGCATAATCTGGTAGATAATTTGGTAAATTTTAGGGTTTAATTTAATGCTATAATGTTGTTGTTAGATTAGAATTGGAGTTCGATTTGTCTGTTGGTAATTTTCTAGCAATTATTTGCCAAAATTGTTAGTGGTATTTGCGAGCTTTGGTATTTGTCTTAGGTGATTATGAATAGCAGAACGCGTTATACTTTTTTAATTTATGAATTTCCCCCCATGAAATCATAATATCTTATCTGGACATTTTAGTTTATGAAAACAAGTTGAACCTGGTGAATGAGAAACGGAGAAGGTGGATAGTAATTGCAATGTGGAGTTGTCTGATGGTACTAACAATTATTTGATTGTTGCGGCTAATTGCAACATCGACCAGGGAGGTGGTAGTTGCAATGGTGAGTTAGTTGATGTTAATTGTGGTGGTGAGATGGGCAATGCAAATATTTATGAATAAAGATTTAGGAGGAGTGTCAAATGATGAATTTGTACTCCGCCCCAGATTGAAGGCCAAAACATGGGGCGGAGCGAAACGTTCAGAATAAGGAGAACTCAGTTGTTGATGATGAAGATGACGAACCTGTGGAGGTTGTTATTATTCCTCAGGAGGGCATGGTATTTGAAAGTCAGGACGTCATTGAGCAATTGTACAAAAAGTATGCTAAGTCACAAGGTTTCGGTGTGATTAGGTCCGGTGGTTCGAACTCAACGAAGGGCTTTTGAAGAGCAACAGTGTGGAGGTGTGAGTGCGAGGGTGATCCAGAGCAAGCTTCTAAGAGGAAATGTAGGAATAGAGCAAAGTACCCAGATAAGGTGGTTGACATTAAAGGAATTAGGACAAACTAAGAAGCGTCAATCGAAGAAGTGTTTTTGTGGGGCCATGGTTCGTGCATCCTTAAACGAAGTTCAAAAGTGGGTTATTAGGAAGGTGGTTCTTGAGCACACTAACCACGAGCCAATTCCTACAATGGCTCACCTGGTCAACGAGTATCGGATGGAGGCATTCACACCCTGTGTAGCTAGGAAGTTGTTTAATGATAAGAAGCAAGGTGTGACTGTTCCAAAGATTCGTTCATGCATTAATGCCGATCGTGGAGGATATGAAAATTTTCCTTTAACGGAGAATAATTTCAGACACAAAGTTGATGATAAATGCAAGTTGAAGATGAAGGGAGGTGATTCCAATGCGTTGGTTGAGTACTTTAATCGTATGTAGCAAAAGAACCGAGACTTCTTCCATTGTCATAGGTTGGACAACGAGGTTAAGATGAAGGACATACTTTAAGGGCCCCGAAAAGGGTCGTTGGGCTAAAGCCTAACCGGTTCTCTCAAAATCACAATTTATATTCCGATACTACTAACTATACCTCAGTATTGTAGTAAGTAAGGGGTCGATCCTCTGGGAAGGTAACAAAAAGTGTCTAAATCTAAACTACACTAGCTTGGGAAGGAAACATACATTGAAAGGGTAAAATTGAAATAAGACTAGCTAAGCAAACTCTTGAAATAAGCTTTGGGAAAAACAATTACTCTAAACACTTAGGAGTAACTAGTGTCACCTTCTATAGTTAAGTGAAATGCCAATCAAAGAGTGTGTTCYTCTCCAACAAATAGGGTGATTGCAATCATGGTTTAGAAATATGATTAACATCATCTCCCAAGTCAATTAACCATCTCAATCCAAGTTCATACCCAAGTCCCCTCAAGTTCTTACTAGTATTGAGTAATCAAGAATCAAACCAATGTCCACGTCAAACCTCACAATCCCTTTCAAAGGGTTAAATCAAGCACCTCTCACCTCACAAACAATGGGTGGCCAAATCCATAGCAATAAGGCTTGAGAAATCACAAATCAAGGCGTAAATGATGATTGGAGAAAACAAATTATATCATCTTGGCATTGTAAGGATTATAGAAGGGACAACTAGTTCTCCTATGCTACTAAACTACTCACACAACATTGTTACAACTAGAATATCAAGAAAAACAATGGAAAAGCATGAACAAGAAGCCATTAAAGCAAGGAATTTCAACAACAAAAGGGTATCAAAGAAAACAACTCAAAGCTACTCCAAAACAAGCAAAACTATGATCAAAACCTTCAAAAAAACAAGGGCTATCAAACTAGAAGCAAAAGAAATCAAAAGCACAAGTATCAACAATACCCACAAAAATTGCATAAAATGAAAATCATACAAAACTAAGACCAAACAACAATAAAAATGAAAACTAAGAAAAGAAATGAAATTACCTCAAAATTTTAGGTCTAAACCATATAAGACTTGTAAGATTTGAGCAAGAATTGAGAAAACTATTGCAAAATGAAAGGCTTCAAACTACTCTCTAGTGGTGGAATGAAGGAAGAAGAAGAAGAAGAAGAAGAAGAAGATGAAAAAGAATTCTGAAATCTACTCTCTATTCTATTTTATGTTATGCTACTTGTTATTGTTTTCTCTCTTCTAAAACTATAGATACAAAGCACAAAATACAAGCTCATCTATTTACAAGTTTGCCCATTACAAAATTACACATGTGCTTCAAAACTCTTTTAAGTCAAGTCAACATTGCAGAGTAAACGTCCAGGGGTGCCACGTGGACGAGCGTGCAGAGGCGCGTGCAACATGGGACGCGCGTGCAGGCCCTTAGATACGCCGCCACGCTCAAAACCCTACTGGAAAGGCTGCAGGTGCGGACGAGGGGGGCGCGTGTGGGCCAAAAGTGCACGGCCGCGCCTAAAATGATTCTGGAAAGGAGGAGGGTTGTGCTGGCGCGGACAACCACGCGCGGGTAGAGGCGCGTGCGGGCCGAGGATGCGCGTGCGAAACCCAAGAGGCGCGTACGCGCCTAAAACTATTCTGGAAGTTTGGGTACTTCCTGCAGGCGCGTGCTAACACGCGCGGACGAAACTAGGACGCTCGTGCAACCCTACTACTGAACTGCCCAACTTCGAACGGCCATAACTTCTTGCTCGGTGCTCGGATTGCAGCTTGTAATATACCATTGGGAAGCTCTCGGAGTCTACTTTCTAATGCAGAAAGCTACACCTGCAAACTTAGAGTATACAAAAAGATATGGCTCAAAGAATATGTTAGAGTAAACGTTCAAGCGCTTTAAGGCTCAATCAAAGCAACCACAAGCAAACCAACAAGTTGGAAAGCTTAAAACCAACATGTGAACATCCAGGAAACTTTAAAAATACTTACAAAGCTTGTAATTTAGTGTACCTAGATATAAAAAGAGAGAAAACCAAGGAAAAACCTACAAAAACCACTAAAAACTAACAAAGCTTTGCAAAACTAAACAAAGTGGAAATCTAAACAAAAGGTTAGTAAAATGATATTGAAAACACACAAAATGGCTAAAACAAGGAAGGAATAAGTGCCTAAATGTGACCATTTTTGGCACTTATCAACTCCCCCCAACTAGGACCTTTGCACGTCCTGGAGCAAAGTAAAGCAAAGTAAAAGAAAAAGAAAGAAGAAAAACTATACACTAACTCACTTTCGTAGGAATCACTGTCACTTTTAGCAACTAGCGACAAGCCCTTTAAACCCTCAAATCGCTAAGAAGGACGAAGAAGGTCTCGTGAGGGTTTCCAAAGAGAAGTCCCACAACTCCATAAATAAGAGGGAACTAAGGCAAAGGTTTTCAAAAACACAAAGAACGCAAGAGAAAGTACCAAAACAAAAAGGAAAAGAAACAAAAGTGATTTGGATTGGACTTCTTAGAATTCAGGGACGCTAATAAGGAAAAAGGATGTCCCCGAACTAGAACTTCAAACAAGAGTCAAATAGATATCACAAATTGTGTGCAACCTTCTAGCTTGCAATAAATCAGGTCATTCTACTCTCTTCCTCTCTCCAAAGCGACCCTCATTGGCCTCAAGTAGACCGAGCTTGGTGACAACACATAGCTCAAAGAAAGAGCACAAAGAATATCATAGAGAGATTGCAAGAGTGAGGTTTAAATACATTGCACTAGACATCCAAAATGAGAAATTATGACTCCCTCCACCTTTCGTGACTCGACTCTCAAGGTCAAAGGACTTTCCGGGTTGTAATGTATTGGCCAAAGGATAGGTGCGGATAAATGTATTTGGCTTGTGGTGGTATCCATATACAATTGAAGTACAAACACAAAACCAAACTTTTGGGGATTGAGGTACCCCAATTCACAATACTCACACAGTACACTTGGGAGGCAAGTTTATAGCACACTTGCTTTCTCCCACAGAAAACACTATACTTGAATTATTTTTCCCAAAGTGCATATTTTTGGAATTTTTGGAATTTTTTTGTTTTTTATTATTTTTTTTTTTCTTTTTGCAATGCACTTGGGAATACACTTTGCAATACTATTGCATTTCACTTACACAATTTACAACACTTTGAGGCTTTATACACATAGCCTTACACAAACTCAACAACCACAGTTCACTTGTCTTCTAAGGGTCAAAACATGTGAGAATTTGGCTAAGAGGCACGTAATGTGGCTAACAAGGATAGGTAAGCTCAAAGGGTGTCCAAAGGTAAGCGAAGACCCAAAATTTATCCCAAATACGTATGTGGAAAACGAAATCAAAAGGTAAATGAAAAAGGGAAAAACAATTTGAACCCATAACCCGAAATGAATGCCTTATCACTCCTCAAGTAGTTCGGTCTAGATCTCGAAAAGTCACAACAAATAGTCAAAAGGAGGATTCTAGTGCAAAATTTCAAATTTGTGGAATTATTGACTTGTATGTGGCTACTTAGCTCTAAAAGAACTCACAACTAACATGGTCAACAATAAGCACAAAAATCACCAAGCTAGGCTTCCTATCATGCAACAAGCTACTATCGGCTTGTCTTAGAAAGCTCGCCACTTAGAAAGAATCACATGGCTTGCTTTTAAAGCGTGCCAATCAAAAGAATTCTGAAGGTTTTAAGATACTCAAGAGGGGGGGTTAATTGAGTATATCTATCTATTACTAATTTTTCTTTCTTTTCGGACTTAGTGTGAGGAACTAGTTAGGCTGGTTCTTGTAAGCAGCGAAATATAAATAAAACAATAAAGAACACACAAGATTTAACGAGGTTCACCCAACTCTGGGCTACGTCCTCCTACCCTATGTTCTTTTATTAATATACTCCGAAAAACAAAGAACACACTCACTCTACTGTTTCCCTACTCCGGGAACCAGCACACTCCACACTCAACTCTGAATGTGCACTCGACTCAAACTCGTAAGTCCAATTTGTGTTTGAACTCACAAACACTCACCAGGCCTTCAACCCCTCTATTGAATGCCTTTACAATATCAACCTTTTCTCTCTTTTGATTTACTTCTAACAAGCTAATAAAAGAAATAATAAAGCTCGACTGATGCTCTTATGTATGACTCAAAGTAAGGTTCTTATGCTTTGTGTGTTTCACTCAAAAGTAAAACTCTTTTTTTTGGATCCGTGGAGAGATGTGTCGAATTAGAAGTATACATGAGTATTGTAGGGCTTCTCCCCCTTCAAGGGGGTTGACCTCAGCTTCAGTGTCATGGAATTGAGCCATGGAATCCGCATGTGAATGCGTTGGGGTGTGTTGTCGAGTCAAGGGGGTCGCCACCGTGCCTATATAGGTTATTCACGGACGCCCAAAACATTGTTGCCAAACTAGTGGCCCCACAAATAGGTCCAGTAACCAAAGTGTGGGTTRGGGGACATGGTACGGATTGAATCAGTAACCCAATTCGCCC
>SNQN01003405.1:0-14822 GCA_008642245.1 Bassia scoparia | reverse complement strand
CGTGATTTGCCTTGATTCGACGCACCTAGACACCCTTGCTCTCCAAGCAAGGAGTTCTAGAGTGTTCTAGAAGGTTCCACGTATTTCCGGAGTATTTTTTTGTGTATTTTGTATTTTTTTTTGTATTTTCTGCGTATAAAAGCTTATAAAAATCATAGAAAAATATAGAAAAATCAGAAAAATAATCTAAAAATACTGGTGAGCTCAGAAAAATGTGAAGAGTGCAATGAAAAGTGGAAATTATGGAGATCAACAATATAAATTATTTTAAAAAATCCTAAAAATAGAAAATAAATAAAAGAAAATATTTTTTCCCCCGTTATTTGTCCTTTGATCAATAGTTCCGAGTATGACCTCACGTATTTCCAACTTTTGTGAGTTCAAAGCATCTTTTCTAAGTCAAACCAATCGCGAGATGCGGTATGTTTCATCACTGATTACTCTTTTGGGGAGACACTTCTAGGTGTCTACAGTAGTCTGTCAAAAGATCGCAGCGGTGGTGGTATGGCTAATAATGTTCCACCAATTTCAGATTCCCTCATACGTAATGTTGCTTCACCCGATGTACTTTCACAAGCAAGTCAGAACGCTTCTTGTGCAATGAAACTTGAAACGGTTTAACCGGCTAGGACAGACACAAAGGACCCAGTTATACCGAAGAAGAGAGGTCGACCTAAGACGACAGGTTTCAAAAGTTACTCTTAGATAGGTTGGCAAGGGTCGCAACCTTGGAACCAAAAGAATGTTGCTAATGATGATTGGGGAACACAAAACAAGGGCAAGGGAAAGGCAAAGGGGAGGGGTAAGGTTAAGGGAAACAACAATGTCAATAACAACTCCGGGCCTTGGTGCTGTAAGGTATAAAGTTTTATTACGTTGGTTAACATTAATTCCATTGAAGCTATTGAAAAAAAAGCCTCCCGAATGATACAAGTGTTATTGTTTATATAGGAATGTCCTAGATGTGGTTCTATTTCAGATAGATCTGAATTGGTTCCTGAGAAAATCCCAGTGAGTTCGTTATGTGTTATTGTCCAACTCTAATTTTGTGCAATTGTGTATATTATGTGGCATGTAAGTTATGGTTTGCTTTGCTGATACCCTTGATACACAAACACGTAGCTTTATTGGAGTACAATATGATGCAGTTTTATCTGAATTGTAGGTTAAAAGGCGTAAGATTGTTTCGTTTGTGGAGTACAACGACTCCGCTATCCACCTTGACGATTTGTTGAATCGCAATAGTGTTGTGTTTGCGGACACACTGAGGGTCTTAAAAGATGTGGATGCCATAGGTTAATTTAATGTTTTAGCAATTGATGTTGTAATTTGGTTGGCATTCGGTTGTTATGTAGGAATTTCAGCAGGCCTGTATGATTGGAAATGTGGATCTTGTGGTTTAAACTTTGTTTGTTTTACTTCGAGCACGTAACCAGGAGTGGAGTGAAACCAAATGTCTGTTGATAATCATTAATTCACAATTCATAATTTTATGGCTTCTCAAAGTTTGAGTAGCAATTGATTAGTACTTGTTAATTTAATATTCAAAGTTTGGTATTATACTGAGAATTCATAATTTTATGGGATTCAATCGCAACAAATTGTAAGCAGTAGTGTATTCTAAAGTAAATGTTTGTGTTAATATTTGTTTTGTTTCATCAATAATCGATGTTTATCAAAAATTGAAATTTAACAACTAACTTGTCGATATTAGTACTTGTTAATTGAAATTTTACACCAACAACTGAGTGTTCACCACCGGCTTAGGGTCAATAATTTCACGAAATAAATTGACCAGCGCCGGAGTCAGTGCGTGAGCACTTGGACATTCACCTTCTAATTGAGACAGCCGCTCATGGATGTTGTTGATATCAACAATGCCATACATGTCCCCCAAATTTGGGAGATGGGCGGGGGACATATGGCCTTGCATGGTTCTCAACATCAGAAGGGGAAAAGAATGAGCCCTTTCCACAGCAGGTGTTAGTATCATTTTCAGAACTTCACGAATGACAACGAATACATTACCATAACGAAGTTGAAGGCAAAATGACATAGTGGAGTAGTCGATCTCACTTTCGGTTGTTGTTAATGGTGTCAAAAATGTAATTTCAGCCGGGGAGGGATCCATTAAAATTACAAAGAAGAAGAATAAGGGGAAAGGTTTTTCAGATTCTGTGCCACAAAATGTCGGTGGTGAGACATATTTATAGCTGGAGAAACAACCTTAAAATACCGCCAAAAATGTTGTGTTTGAATTTTGGTGTTTAGCAGGAATTTTAGAATTTCAGTTGTTATCTTTACCAAGCTGGCAATCTGTGTCATTGCATTGCCAAACAAATCAGGCCGTTGATTTGTAACCTCCACGCTGGCAATCCGTGTGTGGATGATGCAAGAAACATAATTTGTGTTTTATCATGTGTAAATATAGTAATTTGGGTACCTTTATCATACGCATAAAATTTAAGTTAATCGTAATCCTTATTGTTTCGCACTAAAATATTATTTATAACAAATAATACCAATCATAATAACTTTTAATTTAGCAGAAAAATCAATTAATAGAGAGGCTTATGTAACTAAAATATAAAAATATATTTTTCCATCATACTATTTACTTATTTTAAAATTCCATGCAAAGTAGATGTAGAATATAGTTGGCAATAAAAGTTTCTTACACATGTTTGAGGTGTTTTTGGTTTTGGACGCCACACATCAACAGAGAAAGTTGTATTATTATGTACCTTTGTTTGAATTTGTTTACCATGTGTAATTGAAAATTTTGTGTACGTGTAACCATTGATTCATTAGTGTTTTCAAAGTCTAAATTCATAACTTGTGTTTTCATTTGATAACATTCCTCGAGAGTATTATTGTTAACCCAAAACTAGTTTGTGTACGTTCAATTTTTAATTATGATAGTTTTAAAACCTATTTTAACGTCTAATGACGTTGATCTGTTTGAATACATTTGGAATTCTCAAATTGGGAAAAAATTAAAACCATTTGTGCAAAATTCAAAGACAAATTTACTTAACCAGATATTTGGTGGTTGTAGGTTTTCTACAACTCATTGTAATGCATTAATGAACCAACTACCTATTAAAGACTTCATATGTGTATATATGTGTTAGCATTGAACGTGGTCGAACTACATGAAACTCAAACTTGGGTTTGCTTCTTAACCATTGTCAAAGTTTTTTCACTTTTATTTGTCCTAAGTTTTAAGAATAATCTTTCCAATGTCGTTTTCAAGTTGGTCTCGTATTGATAATTTGATGCTGGGGGTGTTTCCCACCAAGAAAGTCATCGAATTGGTTGGTGAAAGTGGCACTAGAAATACACAACTATGTCTACAAACAATGCTTAGAATTTCAACTTGATGAAGATGTTGGTGGATTAAGCAGTAGATGCGTGTACATCCACACAAATGGTAACTTTCCTTCTAATAGATTATTACAAATTTCTAACCACTTGGTTAACATGTTTGGACAGCCAACAAGCCCCCTTGATTGCATAACAGTGAAGAAAGTTTGCGCAATCGAAGAAGTGCGTGGAACAATTGCTCACTTGGAGCTACTCCTTGAGAATGCAATACTTTCCTCAATACCTTGTCGTTTGGTTGTGTTTGTTTCAGTTGCGTCACTTTATCGAGCGGAATACGGTAACAATGCGTCCGAATTGGGAGCACGTGCAAATTTTCTGAACTATTTTGGGTCAAAAATGACTTATTTCGCTACCAGATACGATTAACTGTGTTACTCGTCAACGAGGTTACTGATTTGATCCCACCTACGAATCCCTCTGATGTTTCCTTCATAACATCAGGGCGATATGTGACACCTTCTCTTGGTCCATTTTGGGAAAGACATATCAATATTTGCATAATGCTGTGCAAAGAGAGTTCTGCGGAATCAGGAAATACAACCAGAACTGCAATAGTGAAACACGGGAATCATGTTGTGCATGGTTCGTTTAAAATCACCTCAACTGGCGTAAGTGGATTTTCGTCAAATTATGTAACCGTGCTAGTAACCATCAAGTCTAGGATTGTATTATACTTTGTCGAAGTTATGAATTAAACGATTGTAGTATAATGTATTTTCGAAGTGAAAAGTTTAGTCCTAATTTTTTTTTTCTTTCCATTAATCATTTATAAAGCCATTTGGTTGATAAAGACTTTTCAATTTTGACGTTCGAATACAAATGCATTTAATGATTCCCTAAAATTGCAAACCCTAAACCGTAGATTCCACATCATTGAGGGTTATATACGGAACCCTCAAACCACTTTTTAACAACTGAACCAATTTTTAGAATTAAATCGGCTTGCTTTTATACAATATTATAATCTCAACAATAGGGAAACGATAACATGGCCTTTATGTGGATGTTGGGTTCCTAAAATAACATTTATTGGCCCAGTTTTGGTTGACCGCTAGTTCGTTACTTCAGGAAGGAAGGAAGTTGTACTGAGTTATGACAGTTGCATGGGAATAGGAGTGGACAGTCATTCAACTACAACCACACATATTATCTGACATTGTACAAAAGACGATGCATTGGAAATCTAATTTTCGTATAATGATGTCCTCCAAAAAATACGTTCTGTGAAGAACTTGCGGGCTTTTAAATCCGTTGGACAACTTGCTACATTTCCATTTGGGACGGCTTTTTAATGTACACGATAAAATACGTGTTTAGTTAAAAATATGGTACAATTCGGATTTCAAGTCCAGAGGGTCATAAAAGTTGTCATGATAAATACGGTTACGGATTTTGTATGATAAGTAAAAAATAGCAAATATACCGGACATAAACGACCTAAACTTTTTTTCCCTCTCGACCTTAACAACCTTACGGATGTTGTTTATTAACTAATTTCAACTACTTTATGTTCCAAGGGTTAATTCAAATTACTCACATTGTACAAAGTCTATATTAGTCAAAATAAACGTATTAAAATTTTTTAACATACATTACAAATTTCACGAAGAAGCTTGTCGAATGTTTTGCAAATTAAAGTCTAAAATTTGAGAGAATACTCACATGGCTAATTAAAACTTTCATCATTTATCCCATAGTTTCCTGACGATATATACAATTTTGGTTTTATATAAAATTTCATGAAAGGTAAACAAGATGAAACATAACTACTTTAAATTATTTGTTTTATTGACTTAATTAAATAAAAATTTTCCCAAAATTTTATGTTAACAATTTTACCTTTATCATCCAAGGTAAAAAGGTATACTCCCTCTATTCCATGAATATCTTGCCAGTTACTATTCATACGCTTCCCAATGCATGTTTTGTATTGCTTATATCTTTAGTTACACATTTGAGAAAATTATAACAATTGGATATTAATAATCTATTCATTAAAATGAATCAAACAAGACCTCACATAACTATATTTATAACTATACATTGATAATTATTTACAAGATTCTCTTCACTCGTGAATAGTGAAATAAACGGGTGTGGCATGAACTTCATGGAACAGAGGGAGTATATTGTATACCCTGGTACATCCCTAAAATGGAAATGTATCATGTAATTTGTACCAAACTCCCATTAATTTTATAACGTGCTAAAATCTAAAACCAAAGACATATGCCTTGGAATACACCAAAATAGGTTTTTTGATTCGTCGTTAGTAAATTTGTATGTTATTAGAAATTAAAAGAGTGAGTTTCGTTGCATCATCGTTATTAATAATGAACTTTGAAAAAATCAATATTATTCAAGTGTATGCCAACATTATTCGGTTTTTTGATTTGTTGCTTTATCAAATGTTGATAATTCATACAAGTATCAAAAATAAAACAATACTTTTCCAAAGGAAACAAAAAATACAAAAGCAAATCTGGGTACCATAAAAAAATATGTATTGACAGGAACTTAACTTACCTTAAGAGGGGGACGTGACAACACAGTAGGTATTCAAAGCCTAATGACACATGGTACATAGTAGGAGTGGACTGCCATTACAATTCAACCACACAACCATTCTGACATATAGGACTTGCTCAATACTACGAAATCCAACAAAGGAACATTTGAAATCTTTTTTTAAATAGTTTGAACGGATGAGATTGGTAAGAATATTCAGGAAGCTCAGAGGATTTTAACACATGGCACCCTCATTTCATGTATTGTCCTTCACCTAAACAACGATTATAAGGGTGGATTGACTTAATCATAACATTAGGCAAGCAAATGATTTCATTAACATTTGTATATTGTTAAATTAGCATTCCCAATGAATTTTTTTAATCTACAGATTAACTTGCATATAAAAAGCAACCTTTCCCACAAACCCTAATCTCACACCTAAACTYAAGAACAAGTTCAAACTGTTAGCAACAATGTCCTCCCCCTCTGTTTCTTCTCCAACCCCCAAAAATGAGAAAAACAAATCCACACAACAAGTAGACTTCGGCCCTTTTTCACCAGTAAAGGGATCCGGGAAGTCATCACCTCCTACTGGCAAGAGAAATTCACCTTATGGAAAAACCAAATGTAGTGGGAAGACTTCCAAAAAAATTACCATTAGAGGGAAAGGGAAGAAGAATACAGATAGTGACAAGGATGACTCAACTGAGTTGGCTAAGAAGAGGATGAAGACAAACATTAGGACGTTCTGGGCTCTAATTCGGGAGTTTGATGAAACAATTGGTTATCACGATCCAAAAGAAAAGCAGCTTTCAAATTTGAGTACAACTGTTGAGGAATCAAACGTCAAAAAGGCCAGCTTTGGGAGTACGTATCAAAGGGAAGGAAGATAGGATGACGAGATGAACATAGTTCTAAGTAGTGGTAAGCATGGGGATGTTGGGATGGTGTTTGTGGTCAGGGCTAAGACAACCTTAAGGGTTCCACTAAAACTTTATGCGGCAAGGATTGACACTCAACCTGATCTACTGGTCATGTGGAAAGACAACATGGTGCTTACAAAGCATGACACTGCAGACAACCTTGGGCTAAAAGATGGCGATAAGACCACGGTGAAGGGAATGGTATGGAATCCTTTTTTATTTCCATTATTATATATTCGAGAAGTACTATGTTTGTTTATACCTTATACTTGGATTTCGTAAGTAATATAAATTTTCATTAATTTAAGGAAAAATTGGCAATAAATACCTAGTTTTGAGGTCATTTTAAAAATAAATACCTAGATTTGCTTTTATTTTACTTTAATACCTATTTTTGTCAAAAATTTAGTGGATCACTACCATCTAACGATTTTTCCCCTCCAACTTAACGAAACTGTTAGTATGAAATGACTATTTTGCCCTTCATTTTATTTTTTCCCCTTAAATCCCTCATTTTCTCTCTCCTCTTCCCCATTTCATCCCGACATTCCTTCATTTCCATTCTTTTTCTTCATTTCTTCTCCATTTCCATTCTTTTTCTTCCTCTTTTCTTCTTCATTACTCCATTTTCCCTCTTTTCTTCTTCAATACTCCATTTTATTTTGATCACCATCAATAATATCATCAACTAACCAATTAATTTCACTCAAAAAACACAATTTTTTCTAAATTAATTTCATTACAAATACAAATTTCAGTTTTTTATTGGGGTGGGTTGTTGGTGTGCGTGTGGTGGCACGGAAGAAGGATTGGGTTGTTGTTGTGCATGTGGTGGAGCGGCAGATGGTGGTGGGAGTCGATGAGGGAGGTGAAAGAAAGGAAAGGGATGGTGTAGGAGTGGTGGTGGCTGTTTTGGAGGTGAAGTGGGAGTGGATGAGGGAGGTGACGAGGGAGGAGGAGAGAGATGAGGAGGGAGCGAAGGGAGGAAGATTGATTGGTGAGGGTGGGTTGATTTTTAGTGATTTTTTTTTTCTGATAAGGCGATTTGGTTAAATTGAGTGGGTTGTTGTGGTGGCGACGATAAATGGTGGCGGCGACGAGTGGTGGTGGCAAAGGCGGCGGAAAATGATGGCGGTGGGAATGGGAGGCAGCAAGGTGGTTTTGCTGGATGTGGAAGTAATGGTGGAGGCAGTAGTTTCCTCCTCCCTTTTTAGTAACAAAACGCACATAGTGAACGAAAAAAGCGTTCATCCTGGATTCGTTTCTTGAATCAAAATGGCTTTGGCTAGGTGGAAAAGCTCAACTCAAGGCCTCCCGTAGCGGTAGTTGCAGTGGATTGCAGTAGCAAGGTGGTGGCAGCTGCAGTAGCGGTGGCCGACAAGGTGTGAAGATAGCTAGTGAAGTGGAGATAACGTGCACCGTCAAGTTGGAGGGGCAAAAATTTTAGGTGGTAGTGATTTACTAAACTTTTGCCAAATGTTGGTATTTAAGTAAAATAAAAGCAAATCTAGGTATTTATTTTTAAAATGACTTCAAAACTAGGTATTTATTATCAACTTTTCCTTAATTTAATTGCGTATTACAATGTGCGCATTTATAAATTAAATGAAAAACTGGTTTATTTAAAGTTTAATGAAATTCATTTGATATGCATTGAAGACTACTTGTTCACTGTAATGTTCAGGGGAATGTTGAAAATTAAATGTTCACAACTTTTATTAACAGTTGGGTGTTGCAACATAAGTTGTGTTTTTAGTATAAATTTCCATAATTAAATTCTAGAAAGTTAAACCAAACTTCATTGATTTCAATGGCAAACCTTAATGCACTGTATTTCGTGTTTTAATTTGTTTCTAAATTACCGTGGATTATTTTCTTAGTCGGTTGTACCCTAATTCGTATGACTTTGCCTCAAAAAAAGTGAAGCACCAACTAATATTTTTTTTACAAGATCCCATGTTCAACACCAACTCGTGTTTCAAATACATTTTCATCAAGGATAGGAGAGATGACAAGCCAAAGACGCTGCGCGTAAAAGCAACATTGACAACTCCATTTGAGGTTATGTACAACAAGTGGGCGGAGTTCAACGAGACTGACTGCGACAAATTCGTGCTGATGAACAAGGGTCATGACATCCCAAACTTTGAAATTTCAGTAGGAGAATCTGGGGTGAAAAATGAAGCAACACTGCACTGCAGGTAGTGCCTCCAAGTTCCGACAATCACCGTATCCGACTAACTTGTATTTGTTCGGGTCGAAGCTTAGGTGCCTTTTGATGCCACATTCACAATCCGTTAAAATTCTTTCGTTGCCAGCTTAATTGTAACTTTTGGTGCCACATTTTGATGTTTTTGTAGTAGGAAACAGGCCTGGCTGGCTAATGGCACCTTTGTTAGGATTATAGTTAATTTAGTAGTTGTATGTAATATTGGTTAACAAAAAACCTCTTCTGAAATCTAGTTTCCTTGCAATTACTTTTGGGCTAAAACTTATGGAAATAGGTGTGTTTAATCAAATATTTGTTTCTACTTATTAATTAACTGCTTTTTTATGAATCCTTAGTTAAAAGTCACAAGGCAAAGAAGGTTGGATTACCAAATTCCAATATTACACCGATTCAGCTTGAAGATCAACTCTAAACACTTGTTCATTTTGTTATTTGCCACTAAAATGTTTAGGTTACAAGGCTTATTCAATTCATCACTTTAATTATTTAAGTAAACCTTATAGGCAAAAACAGAAGTTTAACACAACATAAAAAACTACAATACATGTTCCTAGTTTAATTTGTTTTACAAGAAATACAAACATTGGATCCGAAATAAAACATAAACATAACGACAAACTCCGCCACACCTAAATAAGAAAAGGATTACATGACATGATGATCAGATTCGTCGCCGGAGTCTACTTCGGTGTCACGAGCATCACGGGGATGCTTCTCTCCATATGCCACGTCCAACACCTGTATAAGGGAACAACAACCAAACATGTTATCCAACATTTTAATGAGATCAAACTAATTTCTAAACTATGCAATGCCTGTAATGAAAAATACTAAACTATTCACAACAACCAAATTTACAAATTAATCTAAATGGTCAAAATATTACCCCTACAGACCCAAAGTCCCCATCAGCAAAACCACGATCGACATCACATGCAATCCTTATCTCAGGATCTTTCCAAACCCTTATTCGAGGATAATGGCCCCACTCCAGGGCATTAAGATGTAGCCGGTCAAGATAAAATACCTATATGATTCTGAGTATTAGTACCGACCTACATTATGCCCATATTCAAGTACTAATCAAATTCGAGTATTATTCGTATTCAAACATGATTCATATTCAACCAATAAACATATTGAAGTACTAATCAAATTCTATTTGTAATCATACTAAATTACTAATCATATTCAATTACTAATCATATTACACCCAATAAAAAACCGTACTCACCGCTAAGAAGAGAGTGCAACCTCCAGACCCACTGGCAAATCCTTCTGTATAAAATCTGCGAGCAAACCTCTTCACACTCACCATCAATTTCTGAAGAACAAAGCCACACCAATCGTAACATCGAGCATCAGATGCACAACTAATTTCGGCAGCAAGTCCTTCGGAAATCTACTACATTGCGTTGGACAAAGCACCAACTCAAATAAAGCCAACAAGAACAACGTCTTAAACTCAACCACTTCGCCAGCAAAACCAATTTTAAATAATTATGGATAGTAGTAACAAAAGTAGCAAAACCAACATCAGAAAACTAACCCTTTCACGTGACATCTTTCGTAACCTCAATACTTCTCCCGATTCCTTCACAATTGAACCTTTGCTGGAAATAGAGCCCTATGAAAAATAAATAAGCATTACAAAAGGAGACAATCAAAACATACTTAAAGACAACAATCACTTCAAACTTCAAAGCTCATACCTCGTACACTTTTGCGTTCGACTCATCTGTTTGATGGTTACGTCTCCGCTGCATCTAATCAGGCATAAACCCTTAGCCGAAAAATAACAATAATACCCAATCAAATTAATAAATTTAACATCAAACTCATACAACAACACCTTACAATAAGTACTCTCAGCCAAGTAGCAAAACAACCCTGCTTGGGGAGCTGTCGCACATGGTTCAAACACATGAGAGGCACCTATTGAGGGATAATTCAAATCAATCCCATTTAACTACAGGGCAACAATAGCAGGGAGTAAGAAACACCTAAACAATAAATAAAAACTACATGTCGGTTATCGAAATATATGATACATGTAAATAAATCAAACAACTTAAATCAAATAACTACCAATAACTGAATAAATACTCCTACTATGAATTATCAGAACAATAACATTACAAACATACTACTACGATTTTCATACGATACAAACTCAATTACGAAACCATAACGAAGTTTACTCCAAATTAATTACTAGATTCAGAGCTACCACAAATTCAGCGGAACAAATTGACCCATCAACCGCCATATTTTTCCAATTAAGTGCAAATCGTTGATGTGCTTGAAATCGTTGTTTATATTAGATTTTGATTTTTCTTATGGGTTTTATCACTGTACTGCTGTTTATGTTAGTTTTTTCTATGGATTTATCAATGCTTATGTTTTTTTCCCGATTATTTTTGGTGTTTGGATGTTGATTTGCAGCTTTTTGGTGTGAAGTATTGGGTATGAAGTTGGGGCTTTTTTCGGTTTTTCTTCTCAAGAGTGGTTTAATTAAGGCTGATTGATCATAAGTATTGGTAATATATTTTTTTCTATCAGTTGTTATATTTTTTTTTCTTCTCAAAAATATTGGTAATATTTTTTTTCTATTAGTCATGCAATCTTATATTCTCATTTTATATTTTATTTAAAGATTTTGTCCTCTTATTGCAGCAGTAACAAAGAAGAGAAAACGGAGGAAAGAAGAAAAGTGGAGGAAAGAATTGTAATTTATTTCTTAAGGTTTATCATACATTAATTCTTTGGACTTAAGTAAGTATACATTGATTCTTTTTTATGTTTACTTCTATAAAAATTTGACCCATTGTTGTAAACTTGTACCTTTAGTATTTGAAATTTGAATTTAGTCATGGCGCACAACAAATAATTATGACGCACATTTAATTGGGAATATGGATATTCAATTCATATTTCCAATTAAATGTTTTTTAAAAAAAAAATAAATACATCTAAGAGACCGGTTATTGTGATCAACCGGTTTCTTACATGCATCAAAGAGACCGGTTATACAGTCAAAACGGTCTCTTTGGTATTGATCAAAGAGACCGGTTTTACTTAACACCGATCTCTTTGATTGATTTAAGAGACCGCAATAAATATCCGGTCTCTTTACCTAAGAGCCCTCTCACCTAGAGACCGGTTATATTGCGGTCTCTTTGGCCTTTTTTAACCGGTCTCTTAACCTTTTTTTGTAGTAGTGAAACCACCTAGAAAATCACCAAAAATCCCAACAAAACAAGATTAAATAGTCCAAAATAGATCAAAGAAATAGAAAGAAAAAGAAAGAAAGATAGAGGTACCTAGCTATTTTTCGGTGGTGGTTGTGAGTTTAGATTGTTGGTGATCTTGTGAGTAGCTTTTGGGTTGAGTTTGGATGAAGTTTTGTTGATAGTGGTGGGTTGGTTATGAAAGATGGCGGTTGATGTGGTGGTTCACTTTGGTGCTGAAGGTTGTGAACTTGTGATCGATGAGTTTAGATTATAGATCTAGAAAATGTTTTTACTTGGTAGGTTGAAGAATGAATGGTAAGGTGATGAGAAAGAAATGGAAATAGGTGGGGTAAATAATACATGTATAAGTACGAAGTACTTATTTCATAAGGTTAGTGTCGTGGGCGAAGTGAGGGAATAATGGTATAGTTAAGTAAATTAATTGTATGAATTAGTTTTAATTAGGGATATTTAAAGAATTACTTACAATTTTGTAAGGGTATTTTAATCATTTTATATCATAAGATACTTATCAGCTTTTATCAAACAGCTAAATGTTACCAAACACGTTTTTATAAACAGCAGTAAAATCTACAGTCAAATCAGTTAAACAAAAAAGTTAAAACTCTATCAGCAAACTCTAAACTCTATAAGCTAAACTCTAAACTCTAAATTCTATTTGCCAAACAGGGCCTTGAAATATTATTAATGAGAGGTTTGTTTTATATGAAAATGATGTGATACAAGTTCAGAACCATTGTGGATCCTCTTAGTTATTTTATAACTAAAATTAGGTTATGGTTTTGGTGTTACACTGATAGTCTAGTGCCGATTGCGAAAATCGTCCGTTCTAGAGTCTCGACGTACATAGTCTCTTTGTAGTTTGCAGCGAAGTTGTGATGGCGGTTCCGGGGCGAAGAAACGGTATGATCGGAGACGATGACGACGACAACGGCGTTGAAGACGGCCTATTCGAGGAAGACGGCCTCGACATTGACCCTGATGACGACATACATGCTCTCGAAAATGATCCTCTTGTTCTTCTTCACGCTCTCGAAGAAGCCTCTCAGAATGGCGACATCGACTCCCTTCGCATCGCGCTTGGTATTACTACTTRCTCTTTCTCTTTTCATTCARTTTSARTTTCTCTCCTTGCCTTTTGATTGAAATCCAAAATGTTTTGATTTCTGTTTAAATTACTGTGAATTGCGTTTGSTTATTTGCTCTYATGATGTTAATTTATTCCGTTCTTRGGTTATRTTTTGTTGTATTGGTTAATTAGAGGTACTAAAAAGTGTGTATTGAAGGCGAATTCTTAAGGAACTTATRGGGGATGTTGTATAGAAAATCSTCAAATGTAAATTCATCAGAGTAATGTGCACACGAATTGTATAAAGTTAATAGGTTGTTGGCTATTAAGAAATCCTCAGAAGGTCACAAGTTATGAAAAGTTGCTGCAAACTTAGTGAATTATTCGGACTGATTTTCTGAAATCAAGCTCCGTTTTGCAAGTAATCTTCTTGAAAGTAGGATTTTGTATTGATATTGTTCTGAAGTTAATTGAARCGTATTCGTAAGTAAGAGTGCGAACAAAAGATGGTTATAGAACTGATTTTCTTCTTGCAGTTATTGATACTTGTTTTATGAGCTTATTAGTACTTTTTTATACTTATGTCAACTTATCTTTACTTGTTGATACTTGAGATTATCGATACTTTTTAAATTACTAGAAGTAAGTTCAAGAAAACAAGGCTATGGTATACCCTTTTATGCAAACAAAGTTTGATTGAAGTTCATTTTTGCTTAAGGCTTAAATCCCTAATACTGCRGCTAAAATTCTCTATATAATATAATCGCTTGGTTCTCATTTTGCTAGATGGTTAGGAATTAATCTATTGTCCTTTGATTATGAGAAAAACTAGTTTGAAAAATTAGACTGTTGAAATTAGGGATTTTAAAATTTTAAATCCTGTTTGTAGTCGCTGAATTGATGGATGTCAACCASGTTGCTGGTTTTAAGGCTGTTATGATATGTGGTCTATGGGAGCCTTAACAATGTGATGAATCTGAAGCAGTGGAGCCTTTAAACAACGAGAATTGTCATTCCAGATCGAACAATAACTGCAGGGTTCTCAATTAAATATTAAAAAAAACTAGGAATATCTTTTTTTAAATCCATTGATATGTTATATTTTATCTGAATACTTKATCTTTAACTTGGCTGTTTCAAAATCCGATATTTTGATACATGCTCAAARAGCTGTAGGGGCATACTAGTCCTTTACTTAAATTCTGTTATAACAAACTCTTTTGTCCTCATATGAGAGCCAATGATATTTCACTTGTACTTGTTATTTCTTTTATTTATTCCTTTGTCGTATTAAGGGGAATGTACTGATGTAGGCTATGTGATTCTCTATATATTTGGCTCACTACCTGATATAGGGATCATCATTAATAATAACCAACTTTCTCTCTACTCTCTCTCTGTGTTATCTTCATTTTAAAGCTCAAGGTTTGGTATAAAAGAGCTTTCTC
>SNQN01003404.1:36522-61644 GCA_008642245.1 Bassia scoparia | reverse complement strand
CTAGATTGTACAATACATATGTATATTTCTATAAAAAAAACAAAACAGTGTTATTAAAAGTACCATATAGTTGCAATTTAATTATCAGTATAAATACTATAAATAGGGGAAAAATTGTTCTATTTGTAAATTAAAATTAGCTAATTGTTGTGGATAGATTTAGTATAATTTAGTTTTATTCCATAATAAGAATAAATATATGAAGTTTTTGAAATTGAATTTTTTTTAACAGTTTTTATCTTAAAACATATGCATGCATTCTTACCTGTATAAAGTAATAAAAGGAAATATTACAACTAATAATATCACTAAATATAAAATAGTAATTAAAATATTTTATCAAAAATTTAAAAACATTAATTACACTGCGAAGAAAATGGCAATAATGTGTATAAATCCTCAGAGAAAATAAGCTAATAGTGGTTGGTATGAATTGTAAAGTAGTTCAAATAAGGGATATCGGGAAAATGACTGGCAAGAAATATGTAAATAAGTGTGAGGTCCAAAATATGTAATTTGTCAGTAATATTTACAAAGGAAGTTGTACAAATGTTGCTGGTTTTTGTTTTTTAAATTTACAGATAGAACATTTTCCCCCCTTATTTATAGTCATTTATATATAGTTTTACCGATAATTAAATTGCAACTATATGGTTATTTTTCAATAACACTATTTTGTTTTTATAGAAAATATACACATTATTGCTGCCATTTAATTAACGTAAAACATTAATTGGCTATAAGCTGGAAAAAAAACCCTTTAGCGGTTGTGATTTGAAAATTAAATAATTTATTTGGTTGTAAATTATAATTTTTTCTTTTTTAAAAAAAACAAATTAGGTAAATCGTGCAACGCATGGGGCTTATCTAGTTCAACTATATATCAAAAGGAAGTTATTAACTTATTAGATATTTCCTTTTTCATTTTACTGTTTTTATATTTAGTTATTTATTTTTTTATAAAAAAATTGGATAAGATATATTCTTTTTATTGTTGGTTTTAGATGTAGATATATTAAGTTGTCAGATATTTCAATTTTTATTTTACTAATTTTTATATGCAGTTATTGTAGATACCTACATTTGTCCCTAACCCAAAATGGCCAATGATAAGACACACTTCTTGCAACACACAAGCCAAATCGAGAGAGCTAGGACCCTAACAGCCCCTAAAAAAGGCAAGTTCGTTCCCTTACACCGAGCACTTTTGCAAGCACTTCGCACCCCAAAAAAATGAGTGTCAATTTTTTAATAGGTTTAACTTATTTTAAAACATTTTTCTAAGAAATTTTGAATTTTTTCGGAATTTCCGACAATTTAATTAATTTTGTAATAAATTAATTAAGTTAAATTGTCAAAACAACTCCAAAAATTACGAAATGTAAACAAAAAATACTACATTTATAAGGAATTTTTACAAATTTGTTCCATAATTGTTCGAGTTATGGTTAAATATTTTTGATTTTCTAAACAAAACGTGCAACCGAGCGAAACGGAACATTCTGCAAGCTTCCGGAACGTTCTGGGTCCATGGCTTGCTCCCCAAGGATGACTAGGTTCATCCCCTAGCTTCCTTTTCATGGATATAAAGACTTTCAAATGCACAGAATCAATTTTTACCAAAGTTAAGCCGACAAATAAATCTAAAAAAGGCAAGGAAAATCACAAAAAAGGAAAGAAGATCTGGGCATTGTAGCGTCCAGTTGGGTGCAGTTATGCCCACTTGGGCGTTGTAGAGCCCAAGTTTTCCTCTCTTTTTTMACTCTTTGCCTATAAATAGGCATCCCTACAGTTCATTTRAAAAGGTTTTTTCGACTTTTTACACTCCGACTCTCTCTCTCTGTCTCTCTACAAAATATTCTCTCCTATTTCTCTCTCCATACAAAATTCATACAAATATTATGCAAACACATACAAGATCATTCTAGGTTTGTAAAGGGTTCTAAAAGGTTCGACAAGGGTTCCTAAGGGTCCGAAGCTCCATCCTTGGTCAACGGCAACGTATTGCGAAGTAAGTTTGAGGCCAACATCTCAATTTTAACACCCTTATGCATGTTTGAATTAGAAATTCAACTTTATATGTAATTTTTCATGTAATATTGACTAAAAACTATTCGACAATCAATTAAAAGAAATTTTAGGCAAATTTTCAATTCTCGCACGAGTGCTTGCATGCTTGTTTATCACCCTTATTATGTCTTAAAAAATACCGACAAATTTTAACTTCTCACGCCTAATAGACAAACAATGGACAATCGGCATTAGGTAACTGGAATATGGGAWTAACAACACATGTCTCAACAAACTAGACAATATTTGCATATATTTCTATTAAACAACCCGCCTAGTCATTAGCATGCTTAGGGTTAACACAAAAATGTGTTTGTTGTTGTCTTTTAGACAATGAACTCGCAATGACCAAGTAGAGGCCGCTAGATGCACGGGGAGGGGGAGGGGTGTGCACTACTTCGCCTTTACCCTTGTCCTCTAATCCATGACCTTTGGTGCACGACAAGACTATGAAGTCGTCCGCCTTGCTTTATGCAATTATAGGCAAGACTTAAACCGGGTTCCACAGCTTCCCGAAAGAAGTATGGTGGCGACTTCCTCTAACGTTTCGAGTATAATTCACACAACTCCAGGCATACTCACACTATGCAAAAGAAAGAATTCAATTCTAGCAAAACCAAAGTCATCTCCCAAATTCTACCCTCTGAGGCAGAGGGACCGGACATAGTCTGGCCAGGTGACGCCACGACTCCCGTATAGTTATTCAATACTTTTTATAAAAAAAATTGGATAAGATATATTCTTCTAATTGATGTTTTTAGATCTAGATGTTATTAAGTTCTTATATTATATATTTCCATTTTTATTTTACTGTTTTTATATTTAGATATTTAAATTGTTTTTAAATTTTTTTGATGAGATATATTCTTTTTATTTACTATTCTTATTTTTAGTGATGTTATTAAGTTGTTAGATATTTCCAATTTTATTTTACAGTTTTTATATTTAATTTTTAATTTTATTGATTTTAAGATAAGATATATTCTTTTTATTGTTTAATTTGTTAGATATTTCCCTTTTTATTTTACTATTTTTATATTAAGTTATTATATTTTTATTGTTAAAAAAATTAGATAAGATATATTCTTTTTATTGATTTTTTAGATGTATATGTTGTTAAGTTATTAGCTTTTTCCATTTTTATTTTACTTTTTTTATATTTAAATATTTAATTTATTGTTTTTAATATTTTTATAAGATATATTCTAGTTTGTTTAGATTTTTAGTCGTTGATGTTGTTCCAAAGAAATTTAACATAATGATATCCTAGAAATATAATTCACTTGCTCCTGTCCGCAACTCATCAGCTACTGGTCTAAGCAAGTTATTCAAGCGAGGGTTGTAGGTCTTTATCTCACTGTCAACAGGAACAAGATCCCTAGTAAATGCAAGGCCAGTCAGCATGGCAAAGTCATACTAGGTCAAGGTCATTTCCCCCCAAGGGAAGTGAAAGGTTTTGGTGGTATCCCAAAACCACTCCAACAAATCAAAGACCAGGGTCCTAGTCGCTCGCAGATACGACTGGTTCAACATGATACCGACAAAGTTAGTAAAMCCATAGTAATCGAGGATGTGCCACACCTCTAGGACGACGCTCGAAAAAATTGGACGAACAAATGTCACCCACCACTTTGGGAGTCCCAGACGGGCGGATCACATAGTCACTCTACACAAGAGATGATAAAAGTTGCAAATTAATCAACGCAAAAGGAAATCAAGACAAGCAAAAGCTACATACCCTTTCATTCTTCGGACGAGTCGAGATGTGATATTCTAGGTAGCAACGCAGCTCTGAGCTATCCCAGTCGTTGATCCTCCACAAATTGCGAGAGCTAGATACTTTTTCTTCGCTCTCCAAGTCGGCATGCTACAAATGAAATAAAGTAAAGGCTCAAAAGACAAACAGGCAACGTAACAGCTAGAAACGGAAGGTTTCCGTGCAAGCGAACGACCCACAGGGGGCTTACGGCTAATAAACACAACCATGACCAAGGAGAATACACTATCCTCTTAGCCATCAAGGCAATACGCGAAAAACGACAATTCAAGGGTGGGAAAGAGCACTTCTTCTCCCTTGTGAAGATACATGACCATGGGAATGCACAATTCCATTTTGATTTCCATATGCAACGATGATTCAGAGATGATGCATGAACTCACCACTGCATAACAATCCCCAATGAGTTAATCAAGTCACCATTAACAAGCCATTTTCAAACTAGAAGCTACTTACAAAGGTGAAAATGCATATGGGCACTCACATTGTTGCAACAAGACATGGAAAGGCTTATTCTGTCATCAATAAACAAGAATCAACAAGGCATCGACATGAACAAGCTACTATGCATCTTCTTCAAGTAGTAAGCTTACAAGTTCATAACTCATTCAAATTTGCACTAAATTTGAGGAACTAAGTTGCAAAAGACACTAAAAGGCATGAATAAACAATAACAGTCATCAATTTTGGACATACACAAGCAAGGGAGAAAGCCCCAATTCAATTGCACAAATTGACAAGGCACATTCAAATGGCATGATTTTGAATAAAAATTTGCAACTTACAAGTGAATTACAAGTTTAAATTAGTTGACTTACTTGAATTTGGGATTTGAAGAGCAATGTAAAGCCTTTCCAAGCAATTCCAAGAAGCTAAAATGGAGTTTGGAGAATGTTTGCACTAAACAAGACAAGAGGCAAATGGAAAATGGCCAAACTGAGGCACGACTTTCAGCAAAAAAAAATTGAAATGTTGAGTGTAACAGCGCCCAGTTTTCGTGCCATTTTGGCTTTTTTTTTTCGAGCCATTTTCTCGTGGGCCCACTTGTACGCACAAAGCCCATTGCATTCAAATGTCGTTGGTACTTCCCAAGAGTTCCAACTAACTTTCAAAGTCATGCACAATGACCAAAATTCCACTAAGAAAGCAAAACGAGTCCTAAAGTCATCAAATCACTGTGAAAATGCACTAGCAAAGCTAGAACAAGTCATGAGCAAGTACAAATCAAGACGAAGCAATAGCCACGATCGAACAAAAGTCAAATGTAAATCAAATCCAAGTCGCCCCAAACAAAATTCAAAGGCCAAGCAATAGTCCGATTGTCGATATACGCAATGCAAGTCAAAGTTACAACAAAAGGCATTGCTATATGCAATCGTGGCTATAKGTGACATTCATCATCAAAGCAAGGCATAGGCATCAATAATAGCAAAAAGACATTGATATACACAATCTTGGCTATACGCGACGTTCTTCATCAAAGCAAGGCATAGGCATCAACATCAGTAAAAAGGCATTCGCTATACGCAATCGTGGCTATACGCGGTGTTATCTTTAATTCAGTTTTCGCAGACGATTAGCCGAGAAAGGATAAAAAGCTCGATTCTCAAGCATGGATGAAAGCACAAACATCTGGTCCTAACGACAACATCAATATGGACAAAACAATAACTTCACATCTAGTCCAAATGGAGGCATTTATGCGGACATTAAAACATCACTCTCCCCACAAAGTCCAAACGGAAGCATCGATACGAACGCCACGCCATTTCCCCAGTAAGTCCTCACGGAAGCTCAGAGCGGACATTAAATCAACAATTCCTTATGAAGTCCTTACGGAGGCTTCGGAACGAACGTTAAACTAGTAGAACCCTAGAAAGTCCTAACGGCGGCATCGAAGTGGACAAAAGCAAACTAAAAGGGTCCTAACGGCGACATCGAGGCGGACAAACAACATCAAAGCACCCTTACAAAAATTCCCTGACGGAGACAAACCATAGGTGGAAATGCCAACAAAGTCACAAGCAGTATAAACGAACAAGCAAGCAAGCAACAGCAACCACAGGTAAAACTAACACGTTTGTTTTGCAGGTCCCGGGTACTTTGACTTTCGTTTTATGAGATCTTCGTCTCTACAAACGCAGCCAAAGTGGGGGATTCTGTAGATACCTACATTTTCCCCTTGCCAAAGAAGGCCAATGATAGGATACCCCTTACAACACACAAGCCAAATCGAGAGAGCTAAGACCCTAACAAGCCTTAAAAAGGCAAATTTCCCTTACACCGAGCACTTTTTTAAGCACTTAACACCCCCAAAAAAGACTTTTAATTTTTAAACAATTTTATCTTATTTTTAAACAATTTACACGAGAATTTAAGCATTTTAGCAATTTTTCGGAGTTTTCGATATTTTAATTAATTTTGCAATAATTAATTAAACTATCAAAAAACTCCAAAAAAATAGGAAATTTTAACAAAAAAATATTAAATTTTACAAGGAGTTTGTACAATTTTTATCCATAATTTTCGACATGTGGTTTAATATTTATGAATTTCTAAAGCAAATCGCGCAACCAAGCAAAAACGAAACATTCCAGAAGCATCCGGAACGTTTCGGGCCCGTGGCTTGCTCCCCAAAGATGTCTAYCTTCATCCCATAGCTTCCTTTGCACGTCTCAAGACTTTCAAACGCGCAMAATCAATTTTTACCAAAGTTAATCCGACAAATAAAACTAAAAAAGGCAAGGAAAATCACGAAAAAGGAAAGAAGAACTAGGCGCTGTAGCGTCCAATTGGGTGCAGTTACGCCCACTTGGGTGCTGTAGAGACCAAGTTTTCCACCATTTTTTGACTCGTTGCCTATAAATAGGCACCCCTATGGTTCCTTCAAGAATTTTTTTTCGACTTCTTACACTCCGACTCTCTCTTTCTCTACAAAATATTCTCTATTCTATCTCTCTTCACACAAATTTCATACATATATTATACAAACACATACTAGATCTAGGTTGGTAAAGGGTTCTAAAAGGTTCGTCAAGGGTTCCTAAGGGTCCGAAGCTCCTTCCTTGGTCTACTGCAACGTGTTGCAACGTAAGTTTAAGGCGAACGTCTCAATTCTAACACCCTTATGCATGTTTGAATTAGAAATTCGACTTTATATGTAATTTTGCATGTAATATTGACTAAAAACTATTAGACAATCAATTAAAAGGAATTTTAGGCAACTTTTCAATTCTCGCACGAGTGCCTACATGCTTGTTCATCACCCTTAATATGTCTTAAACAAGACCAACAAATTTCATGTTCTCACGCCTAATAAGACAAACAATTGACAATCGACATTAGGTACCTGGAATATGGGATAATTAACAACACATGTCACAATAAACTAGACAATGTTTGCATATATTTCTGTTAAACAACCCGTCTAGTAATTTGCATGCTTAGGGTTAACACGGAAATAAGTTTGTTGTTGTTTTTTAGACAATYAACTCGCATTAACCGAGTAGAGGCCGCTAGTTGTAGGGGGGTTGTTCACTATTTCGCCCTTACCCTTATCCCCTAATCCATGACCTTTGGTGCACGACTATACAATAAAGTTGTTCGCCTTGCTTTATGCAATTATACGCAAGGCTTAAACCGGGTTCGATCTGCAGCTTCCCGAAAGAAGTGCGGTGGCGACTTCCTCTACTTGTTTCGAGTATAATTCACACAACTCCAGGCATACTCACACTATGCAAAAGCAAAAATTCAATACTAGCAAAACCAAAGTCATCGCCCAAATTCTACCCTCTGTGGCAGAGGGACCGGACCTAGTCCGGCCCGGTGACGCCCCGGTACTCGTATAGTTATTCAATATTTTTTATTAAAAAAATTGGATAAGATATATTCTTCTTATTGATGTTTTTAGATCTAGATGTTATTAAGTTGTTATGTTATATATTTCCATTTATATTTTACTGTTTTTTTTATTTAGATATTTAATTTTTTGTTTTTAAAATTTTTGGATAAAATATATTCTGTATTTACTATTTTCTATTTAGTGATGTTTTAAGTTATTAGTTATTTCAATTTTTTTACTATTTTTATATTTATTTATTTTAATTATTCTTTTAAATGTTTGTGATAATGTATTCTTTTTATTAATTAATTTTTTAGATATTATTTCCTTTTATTTCACTTTTTATATTAAGTTATTTATTTTTATTTTTAAAATTAGATAAGATATTCTTTTATTGTTTTTAGATGTTTATGTTATTAAGTTGTATAATATTTCCATTTTATTTTATATTTTAATTGTTGTTTAAGATCTAGATGTATTAAGTTTATAATTCCATTTTTATTTTACTTTTTATATTTAAGTATTTAATTTATTGTTTTTAAATATTTTTGTGAATATATTCTCTTATAACTATTTTATATTTAGCGATGTTATTAATTTGTTAGATATTTCCGTTTTTATTTCTATTCTATTTAGTTACACTGTATTTAATTAGCTAGTTGTTTAGATTTTTAGTTTTGATGTTGTTCCTAAGATTTACATAATGATATCCTAGAATATAATGATATTTTATATTTATCTTTTTTTTTATTTGTAAAGACATTTAAATTCTTTTATAGATATATTTATTGTTATTATAGTTATCAATATCTTAATCTAACAACTTTTGCTTAAGGTACATAAATATTTTTTGTTTTAGCTTTTTGTTATGTAATTTAGAATTTATTTGAAGGCGAAAAGGTCCACACAAAAGTTATCGACCAAACTTTGGTTTTTTTCTTTATAATATAACATAGATTTTGTATTAAAATAAGTTTAATATTGGAAAGAATAACAAAAAACTATTGAATGGAAAGATTAAATTTTGATGAATTGAAACAAGTATGATCTATATATACATATTGTTATATTTTTATTTACTTAGATTGATAAATTTTTCATGTTAAGTGTTTCAGATAAGATTTATTTTTCACATTAAGTTATTTAAATAAGATATCTTTTTTTTTCTTTTTTCTTTAAATATTTTTTTCGTTTTCTATTTTATTTTTTAATTCTATCCTTGAGGGCAAATGGAAGGAAAGAGATCTAAAATGAGGGGGAAAAAACCAAAATGATTGCATTATGATTCGAACATTAGACCTAAGACACATATGAATGTCCTTTTACCATTGAACTAATAGTGAGTATAAGTTACTTGTTGCACATTTCTTATTTTATACAAACCTTTTACAAATTTTGGGGCCCCTTTAAAAAATGGGCCCTTTGCTGTTTGGCAGCTTGCATAGGTCTTGGGCCGGTTCTGCTAATAGAGACCTTTTCGATAGGTTATTCCTACTCTAAGCAAATCCCTAAGACCTAYGTCCTAAAGATGACTTATCTAGGTGTKTCTTATTCACTTAAGGGTGTTTCAAATGGTATAAGAGTCATGACCCATTTCAACGTCTTGTCGTGTCTTCGAAACATAAACTCGTTTTTAAGGATGGTTTGATATGTATGGGTGTCCATTCGGGCGATGAATCGGACTAGAACCTATTCTAGTCCAATCAAAAATATATTTGTACTTTCAATTTGTGGCCTAAATACAAATTCAAAGRTTTTAAAATCTAATCCAAATTAAAATTCCAAAATCTAAATCAAATACAAAATAATAATGAATTTTTTTGATGATATTCATAACTCCAATAAACAAAACTAAAAATAATTACATAACATTGTAATATTATAAATAACAACTACACCCTAAGTGGTAGATGATCTGACCAACCCTTAACAATATGATTCGACCAACCTTTAAGGTGAAGGAGTATAAATGTGATAATCTCTATTACATAAGGGAAGGGGGGGAGCCATGGTGTCCCCCCTATGAAATTACCTAGGTATCCTTTATGATTTGACTATTTTAAAATATATATTAAAATTCATATATAGCTATAAAACTTAACACTAAAAATGGAAATAATTGCTCACAAGTTTACTGCATTTATTCTAACAAAATAAATATGAAAATTATACCATTAAATTATTTTATCAATTAATACACAATTAAGTACTCTTTATTACATATAAACAAATAATATCAAGTTCAATCTATTCAAAAGACAAATAGTTGCTAAAACATATATGAACAAACCAAAATATACATTAATGAAACTATACAATTGTTCTACATAAAAATTCAAACAAATAAGGTGTCGATTTTTTTATTATAAATTATTGGCTTGAAATCATAGCGTTCAATTTATTCAAAAATAATTTCATCCATATTAATTAAATACTAAAAGAAAAAGAAAATTTGGGTGGGAGACCTAAGTCACAAAGACAAAGGCAATGTAACTAGAAATTAAAATGTTCAACATTTAATTTTTTACTTTTAGCAATTATGCAAAAAAAAAATTATCGCATAAAAAATATGCAAGCACGTATCYCGTGCATCAAATACTAGTAAAAAGAGGAGGAGGGGAGATGGCTTTAGGTCTGAAGATTATTGGCTAACGCCAGAGTGTTGTAGGGGGATTGTGGAGCAGGCTTGAGCGGAAGGAGGGGGTACTGTACTGGGCAGACTAGGGGTGGTTAGTTGAGCGTTGAAGGATTGGAGTCTTGATGAGTTTGGGATTATTAAGAAAAGGTTAAAGGGGAAGAAGGATAGGTTGGTGTTTTTTTCGAGTTGTCGGCGTACAAAGGAGGTGATAGATTAGCATAGATTAACATTGAAGGAGGTTGATGATTTGATGGCTAAGGAGGAAATTATTGGAGGTAGTGTTCGAGAGTCGACAACCTTCGGGAAGGGGATTGTAATACAAAGTTTTTTTTATATGCAAGCCTCACTTCGTAAGAGGCGCAATATAATTAAGGGGACTGAGCAATGTGATGGGGAGTGGGTTACAAATGAGGAGGAAATTGAGGAGGTTGCGGTGAAGGGGTTATTTTCTTCTATCAGCCCAGAATCGTATGAATCAATATTTGCTCACATGAGTGGTTGAGTTTCTTCTAGCATGAAGGAGGATCTTTGTCGGTCTTTTACCTCTAAGGAAGTTGTTACCGCTCTTTCACAGACGAATCCAAATAAGTCACCTAGCCCTGATGGTTTGAATGTAATTTTTTTCTAGAAATTTAGGTCGATTATTGGAGAGGATGTTGCTGCTTGTATGATTTACATTTTAGAAGGTACTATTTCAAATAGTGACATAAATCATAATAGAATTGTGTTGGTGCCTAAAGTTAAAAATCTTGTGTCTACATACGACGAAATTTCGGCCTATCTCTCTCTGCAATGTGATTTATAAATTAGTGTCAAAAGTTTTAGCTAATAGGCTGAATCTAATTTGCCTTCTATTTTTCAATTAATCAAAGTGCTTTTGTACCCGAAAAATTAATTACTGATAACGCCCAATTAGCGTTTGAGGTGTTTCATTTTTAGAATAATCATAAGAATCACAAAAGGGCTATTTTYCGCTGAAATTGGATATGAGTAAGGCCTACGATCATGATGAGTGGTCGTTCTTGYWMTTTATTATGCGCAAGCTTGGTTTTGATGATTGGTGGTGCAGGTTAATGGGATGGACTCTAAGGTTTTTTCACTTGAGCGTGGTTTACGTCAAGGGGATCCCATTTCACCCTATCTTTTTATTTTATGTGCGGAGGTTTTTTCCTGGTTATTGTCTCAGAGTGTTGGTAATAATCATTTGCATGGGGTAAGAGTTGCTAGAGATGCCCATCCTATTAGTCATCTTCTTTTTGCAGATGATAGTATTCTCTTTGATAGGGCTAATGTCTATGAGAGTAAAGTCGTAAAACGCATTTTACAGGAGTACGCGGATGCTCCAAGACAGGTGGTAAATTTTGAGAAGTATTAGTTGTCTTTTTGTTCTAGTGTCTCCGCGGAGGTTCGAGATCAGGTTGTAGGAGTTCTTGGGGTGTCTACAGTGGAGATTCCGACTAAATATCTTGGGCTACCTATATTTGTTGGGCAGTCGAAGCGACAAGTTTTCTATCTGGTGAAGGAACGAGTACGTCGTAAGCTGAAGTGTTAGAAGGAGAAATATTTATCTTTTGCAGGTAGGGAGGTTCTCATTAAGGTTGTAGSCCAATCTATCCCTACTTTATGAGCATTTACAAACTTTCATTTTCTTTAGTTGATGACATTCACTCCCTGGTGGCTCAATTTTTGTGGGGGTCTAAGGATGAGGAACGGAAGATTCACTGGTTGGCGTGAGATAAGTTGTGTCGGAGTAAGGAAGAAGGGGGGTTGGGTTTTAGGCATTTGGAATCTTTTAAAGAAGCGTTGCTTGCCAAACAAGTTTGGAGGATGCTGAAGGAGCCTGATATGCTGATCTCTCATGTTTTCAAGGCTCGTTACTTCCCGAGAAAATCAATACTAGAGGCTACTATTGGTTTTAATCCGAGTTATACTTGGTCAAGTATTATGGGAGCTAAGTGGATTGTTGTTGAGGTCTTTAGGTGGAGGGTGGGGAATGGGAGGTCCATTAATGTCTGGTATAATAAATGGGTTCCTAATCCTCCCTCTTTTCAAATTATTTCGTCTAGAGGGTCTGCGGATGCTAGTATGCAGGTGGATGATTTTATTGATGCTGAGATGGGCTGTTGGGATATGGTGGCACTTCGTAACACTGTCTTTGAGGTTAATGTTGATGCAATTCTGAAAATTTCGATTAGTGAAATTAGCTGAGACGATGAGCTTTGTTGGCATTACACTAAAATTGCTTGTATTCAACAAAGTCCGGGTATCATTTTCTAGGTGGTATTATGGGACGAGGTGGGCTACAWCTTCCTCAATCAACACTAGTCGTTTTTGGAAGCAGTTGCGGGGTTTTGTGTTACCTCCGAATGTCAAAGAATTTTTATGGAGGGCATGCTATAATGCATCGCCCACGAAAAATGGGTCTAACTCGACGAATAGAGGATAACATCTTAGTTGTGGGTTGTGTGGGGAGGTAGAGGAGGGCATTATTCACAAGATATTTTACTATTCTACGATTGTTAGGGTGTGGGAGGAGGTGGAGCCAAGGGTGGGGGAGGTCTTGCAGGGGGAGCTCGTTTGTGGGGATTTGGGATTATTTTGGGAATGTGTTTAGTGTGATGGAGCTATGTCAGGTTGCGGTGGTCTGTTGGAGGCTGTGAAATGCGCGCAATGAGGCATTTTTTGGGAGAATCCGAGATGTTACAGGGAGGTGGTGGGAGCAACATTGTCTTTTTATGAGGCGTTTATGGGGGCTTTGGACAAGGAAATGATGGGAGGTAAAGGTAGGAAGGCAAGGGAGTGGGATGCTGCTATGATTATGGGGATGAGGGAGAAGGGAGCTGAGCAATGGAGCTGCCCAACTAAAGGCTTCATTAAGGTAAATTGTGACGCTAAGTTTCGAGAAGGTGGAGTGGTAGGCTTTGGGGTGGTGTTAAGGGACGAGTAAAGAGATGTGCAACTTGCGTCTGTSATGAAACAACGTGTTGGATGGGAGAGTGTCGTGGCCGAGGCTAAGGTGGTGCATTACGCCTTAAAGCTAGCTCTTAGTGAGGGGTTTGACCAGGTGGAGTTGGAATCTGATTACTTGCAAGTCATTAACCTTTTGCGAGGGAAGGAGGCTTCAATATCTCTGTTATCAATTGTCATTGAAGACATTTTATCCATTGTTAATCTTTTTGATGTTTCTATTATTTGTCTTGTTATGCAAGATGCTAATATTGTCGCTTACTCTTTAGCTAAGCTTAGTCCAATTGATTTATGGGGTGAAAGGGTGTGGGTTGATGGGGCACCCGACTTTGTAGCTAATGTTGTAGCAACGGATTATTGTGAGCATTTTATGTCTGATTAATAAAATTTTGCGCTTTACTTATAAATAAAAATAATTATAGCTCCAAATATCCAACACTACAAATAAGTCTGTTACACCTAATTTTATGCAGGTTTGACACTTGACTATTTTGTGATGGTCAATGTAGATGTAAAGATGCAAACTAAGAAAGTGATCCATACACTTATGAAAAAACTCTAGCGATACATATTGAAGATAATGGACCAAAGAAGTTAAGTGAAGTTTGAATGGTTTTCAAGCAAGCCCACAAAGGAGCAAGGCCCAGGGAAGAGGAGGGAAATTAATAAGCTAAGAGATGTTACTAGCTTGAACAAAGGTGTTTTGATGCCCAAACCTAGTAATTGCAATTCCATTGTTCCCTATAAATAGAAGCAGAATGAATGAAGCAAACAACAACTACTACTACTCAAACTATTTACATCAAGTTTTCTTTGCATAGCGTAAACAGTGTACATAGCTTACCAGTCAAGAGTTAAGTAGCATAGCGTAGTTTAGCCTAGATAATGCCCTCGTAGAATTGATTACTTATTCATCAATTGTATGGTCATGGAGGTAATCATCATTCCATGCAATAAAGTTGTAGCCTAACACTTTAACACCTTATTAGAAGACATTTGCATCTTAATTCTAGATGCGTATTCATGGATTTAGTTTTAATTTCATACTTTGTTGCACTCTAAAAAAATAATCCTTTGCTTATAGCATCGTWTGAGGGGTAGTTACATTAGCGGGGTATAATTAGTAACTAGAGGAGCAACCTCTAGCATCCTAGAACAATCTAGGATTTCTATATGACTTGTTAATGATGTTTAAACAAATTGTTTAGAGGATTCTTGCACTTCGCCAACAATTTAATTCAAAAAAATTTGTTGTGGAAAAAAAGTTTGTTCAAGTTGCGTTCCAAGTGGTGTTTATAACACTCTGTGCAATAAGCGCCACCCTTTGATAACAACCTCTAGTTGGCAGGGTTGGATCAAACCGATTGTCCACATTTTGTTAAAATGTTAAATTTTAATATTTGATTAACAATTTAGTTACTAAGCCAAGTATGTTTATTTAGTTGCATTATAGTTTAGTTTCTTCGCTTGGTTTGCTATGGAATTCCAATTTTTTGGACAGTCAATTATTGATTTCTGTAATTGGATGTGGATTATTTTCTTTTTTTCCTTACAAATGTCTTAGCTATGACTTGGCAAGAATCAATTGTAAGATTCCAATTGGAATTTTCATTAAAGTGAGAGATGATTTTAATAGACTTGACTTAAGATTCCTTTCGAACATTCGTGTAGGGTTTGAATTGAAATTTGTTGCACAAACTGTATATTTTGTTCTTGTAGTCAAGATAAAAATGAACTAAATGGACCTAAATACTTGACCAACCCCACCCATAAGCCACAAAGTTTAAGACAAGTATAATTATAGGCCAAAATGTAATCACCCAAACCTAGTTTTTGATTTTTTTTTTGCAAAGTGGTCAAGTTAATACAACCAACGCAATTACCAAGTTGTAGGCGTGTGCCCTTATTGGGCCTTGTCCTGTGTCGATTTTGTTCGTGGGCTTGAGCCACGGCTACCGCACGTGAGTGCATCGGGGTAGTGTTGTCGAGTGGGGAATCACCACCGTGCCTATACAGGTTAATCACGGACGCCCGAAACATTGGTGCCAATATAATAGCCCTAATGTTTGATACAATAACCAAGTAGTGGATTTGGGGACATGGTACATAATGAATCTTTGACCCAAATCTGCCCGCATGTAGCGGCCTCTACTCGGTCTCATTGTAATTCCATTCGATCGAATCCATTGAATACACAACAACTAAGCAATTTTATCCTTAGGATGCGCTCTAGCCTTAGAAAACTATTATAAGAGTGAGTTTCTATCATGCACATATCACTACCTAGCCTAATTGTTGTGATTACTTCAAATTATCAAATGAATATCTTGCTTAAAATCCGTTCGTCCATGATTATTTTATTTTAATGTGATTCAAACAATATCTGGTCTTGTTTAAACAATAAAAAGCGTCTCATGCATAAACAATGAGAATAATACATATGCGATGATAATCTATATGCAAAAATAGAAAAATCAAATATATCAAAGCTTCGCTTCAAATTGAATCTCTTATCACAACAAAAGAGATCGTTAGCATTGACAATAAGGATGAAAACAATTGCGATAAGGCGAAAACGAATGAATTTACATGATTGAAATTCAAAAGCAAAATAAACGAAAAGTATTAAAAATGAATAATAAAAGAAGAGAGAGAGAGAGAGAGAGATAGATTGAATAGCCTCAGAATTTTGTACCTAGATTCGCAAAGAAACGACTCTGAAAGTTGCGACAAATTCGAGAACCTTGGATGTTGTGAATGATTTGTGTTTTTGTTAGTGATTTGTGTGTGAGAGCTTTGAATTGCACTAAGTACAAGAGAATTCGTTAATTGAATATTGACTTTCGTTGATATTCGATTAAGCACCGAGAGCATGTTTTTATAGGCGTTTTGGGAAGATAGATAAAAAAAATAGAGATTGGATAAAACTATACAACCGTAGATACGGTTATGTACCGTTTATACGGTCATTTGAACCGTATATATGGTTCCCCCAACTGTATATACGGTTGAGGTGAAGTCGCTTGCCACGTCACACATTGTATATCCGATTTTCGTTTAATCTATCTTTTCGTTCAGGTATTTTTATCCGTATTTTTGCATCTAATTTGCTATCCAAATGAACCCTTATCCACTTTTGGATAAAATTTTTGGACAAGATTAATCTTCTAGTATATTTTGTATCATTCCCTAATTATTTGGATTTATTTAAGAATTTATGAATTTATTTATTTTCGAAAATCATTTTACAAAACTTGTAAGAATCATAAAAAATCAAAGAAAAATATAAAAAATAATCTAAAAATAGTAGCCAACTCAGAAGGATGAGTAGAACAAAATGAAAAGTGGAAATTAGAGAAACAACCTATAGAAAATATTCTAAATAATCCTAAAAGTGAAGAAAAGCCTAAAAATATAAAATAAAAATAAATACTTTCCGCCTATTAATGAACTCTCGGTGTATGATTTCAAAATCAACTTTAATTTGACTCGTGCATATAGATGTGGTTTACGGATTTTTTTGCAACTTTTGGAATCAAAACTATTTCAAAATGTCGTACTTTTCCTCATCGGCTATTGTACGGGCACTAGGGCGTCACCGGGCCAGACTGGGTCCGGTCCCTCTGCCCCGGGGGGTACAATTAGTTGATGACTCGAGTTTTTCTAGAATTGAATTCTTGCTTTTGCATAGTGTGAGTATGAATGSGGTTGTGTGTTTATACTCGAAACGAGTAGAGGAAGTCGCCACCGCATTTCTTTCGGGAAGTTGCGGYACCCGATTTAAGCCTTGTTTATAATTGCATAAAGCAAGGCGAAGGACTCCATGTCTGGTAGTGCACCAAAGGTCTGGATGAGGGGACAAGGGTAAGGCTGAAGTAGTGCACAACACCCCTCGTGTCTACCGGCCTCTACTTGGACATTGCGAGTTCATTGTCCAAAAGACAACAACAAACATGTTTCCCTTTTAAACCCTAAGCATGCAAATTAATAGGCGGGTTGCTTAACAGAAATATATGCACCTAGGACTAATTTGTTATTGTGACATGTGTTGTTTAGTTCCGTATTCAAGGTGCCTAAAAGACAATTTGTCCAAGAATTAGTCTTATTAGGCGTGAGAACATATATATTTTGCCGGTCTTGTTTAAGACATAATAATTGTTGTGATTTGCAAGCATTCAAGCATTCAACAAGAATTAAAGTTGTGCCTAAGATTGATTTTAATTCATGTCAAATAGTTTGTTAATAAATATTACATGCCAATTACATAGAAGGTCAAATTTCTAACAAGCATGCAAAAGGGTGTAAAGAGATTGAGACATTGGCCTCAAACTAACCTTGCAACATGGCGCTATCGATCGAGAACGATGCCTTGGACCCTTTGAAACCCTTAAGAACCTTCACGAACCCTTAAGAACCTTAAATAACCCTCAAAGAACTTTGAAATTTCTTTTGATGTGTTTAAGAATTTGTGTAAAAGCTTGAAGAATTTTTAGGGAGTTTTTGAGAGAGAAACGAGAGAGAAAACGAAAGAGAGAGAGTGTATATGAAGTGTGRATATTGCAAATGAGGACCCGAGGCCTCGTATTTATAGGAAAACGAAGCATGGGGCAAGATTTGGGTATAATTACGCCCATGCTTTTTTCCCCCTTTTTTGCTCGACTTGCCTTATTTTGTGCGAATTTATTTTGATTTTGGGAAAAAATTTGATTCCGTGCATTGAATTTGGACATTCGTGCAAGGATAGCTAGAGGGTGAATGTGGACTGACTTGGGGAGCAAATTCAAGTGGTCTCCAAGTTCTGGAATGCTCCCGAAGCTTCCGGAATGAGCAGTTTTGCTCGGGTGCGCGTTTTTGCTTCGGAAATTCATAACTARTTTTCTAAAAAGTCCAAAAAGTATGAAAAAATATGCATAAAATTCCTTGTAAAAATAGTGCATTGTGTTAAAATTTTTTGCGAATTCTAGAATAGTTTTCATAATTTAATTAATTATTGCAAAATTAATTAAATTACCGAAAATTCCAAAAAAATGCCAAAAATGCTTAGAAAAATTCAAAAAATTCAGAAAAAAATTCCAGAAAAATGCTTAAAAATAAGTTAAAATTACTTGAAAATTAAAACTTATTTTTTCGAGGTGCTAAGTGCTTGGAAAAGTGTGCCCGGTGTAGTGAAAACTTGACTTTTTAGGGTTTGTTAGGGCCCTAGCTCTCTCAATTCTGCTTATGTGTTGCAAGGGGTGTCTTATCATCGGCATTCTTGGGCTAGGGAAAAACGTAGGTATCTACAGAATCCCCCACTTTATCTGAGTTTGTAGAGACGAAAGTCTCATAAAACGAAAGCCAAAGTACCCGGTACCTACAAAACAAATGCTTTAGTTTTACGTGCACCTGCGGTTGCTGTTGCTCACTTGCTTGCTGCCTGTCTATTAGTCCATGTCTTGAATTTTCTTGTGTCTTTGTTGGTTCACTTTTGAAAATGCTTGCTGTGCTAACGCCCTTTGTTCTTGTTTRCATTCCTTTCTTCACTTGGGAATTTTGTGAGTGTGCCTTTGTTGTTGTTTGCTTCATGGGGAATTGATGATTTCATCCTCGCCTTTTCTTTCACTTGATAATTTTTCATTCATGCCTTTGGAACTTCACACCTTTGCTTGCTTGATTCCGAACTTCACGTTTTGGAACTTCACACCTTTGCTTGCTTGATTCAGAACTTCTTGCTTTGGAACTACACGTCTTGATTTTTGCTTTTCATCCAACTTTGTCTGTGCCATGGTTACGGAGTACAAACATTCTTTCGCCGTTYTTTTTGAGAGCATAAAATCTTTTACGCCTTTGTTCTCGCTTGAAGCTTCGATGCTTTTATTTAATAGCTTCTACCTTGTTTGAAATTTTGATGCTTTTACTTTCATCTTTGTTTTAGAATCTGGCTACTTAGTGCATCTTTATTTCTGCTTTGATTTTTTGGCGCAATTGCTTGTGCTTTCATCTAGCTCATACTTGCTTCTTTATCTCCGCTTGAGAATTTGGTGCCCTTTCATCTAACTTGAAATTTCGCTTCATCATATCCTGAACGTCATGTTTAAGTGGAATTTCATAAACTTCACGTTCAAATAGGACTTCAGGAACTTCACATTGAAGTGAAATTTCACGAACTTCACGTTCACAAACTTCATGTTCATATGTTTCTTCACGAACTTCACGTTCATATGGTTCTTCATGAACTTTACGTTCACGAACTTCACGTTTGAATGAGACTTCACGTCTTAGGGAACTTCATGTTTAGATGCTTGTTGCTTGATCTGTTTTTCTCTGCTTATCTCCTTTCTACTGCTTCCATTCACGAACATTTCTTCACTTAACATCGCGATACTGCTTGCTTGATCTGCTTATGCATGCTTAACTCCTTTCCGGTGTCGCCTTCCAAGAAAACTTTAGGATTAACATTGCATATAACAACGATCACGTATACCGATACTTTTTTCTAGTGCCTGCTTACCATCCAAGAACATTTAGGTGCTTGCTTGATCTGCTTATGCCTACTTATCTCTCCTTCGGTTATGCCATCAAGAAAGACTTTTCACTTAATGTTGTATAGTGGTGTCTTTTGCTGAAGTTATAGCTGAGGATGGTGTTGTTGAGCTGCAAGTGGTCTACTGTCCCTCGATTAGGGATTCTTTGATTTTGATTTTTTTTTCTTTGACCTTTGTTTTTGCTCTGCCTTAGACTATGGTGATTGTCCTTTTCAAATGTATAGTCATCCTGGTAGGACATTTTGTGTTGTTGGTGTTTTGAACTTTAAGGAGGAATAGGATGTTCCTGCACTTGTATTGGTATAAACTGAATGTTTTCTTGGCAAAGCCCATTGATGTCTAGAAGTCATCCCCCATAACATTGTGCTTGGCTCAGGAAGGCAATCCTTGTTTTCTAGGCAAGSAGTGTAATACTTGTGTAGATACCTTGATTCATTGCTGACGTGAGATGCTGGACTATAGCTTACACGAAACTTAGCTTTGCTGAATTGCGAGATGCTAGTGACAACGTGATTTGCTTTGCTTTGGGGTTAGCCCCCCTGGCTATTTGCCTACAAAATTTGCACATAAAGGTGGACCCTAGCTTTGCATTGGTTTGTTTTAGGACTTGCTTAGACTCCTTGAATTTGAGTTGACTTGTTTYACTTTTGTATTGGCGCTTTTTTGAGTTGACTAACTCTATGCATACATCTTGTATGCGACATGATGCATTGACTTGATTCTTTTGCAACTTTTGGGTTTTGACTATGGACTCACAAGTCAACTCGACTTAGACATATCATGCAAGGACCGTAGTGCAATGTCTTTTATTAACCACTTGGTCACAGAAGCAAATATGAGTTAATGTAGTTTTTGAAAATACTTGCAAGATTGAGTTTTCTTTGACTAAAGTTTTGGGAACAAACCCSCCCCCCCCCCCCAGAATGTTGAGATGAAAGCTTCCTTTGCGAGTTACGTTGAAGATCGCATTTTGTGGCTATCATATGGTTCCCCCCCCCACCCCCCCCGAACTATGACAAAGGGCCTCTTGTGTTGTGACCAATGCTGCAGATGAACCTTTGCGGTGCTGGGAGCTTTAATGTCTGAAGCTTTTGCGGTGTATGAAAATGATTTTCACTTGTTGTAGTTGTAAGGTCGACAACGACTTGGACCTAGTTTATTGTTAATTCTTCATCGATCCTTCCATGCTTATGTACTCTAAGGAGTGATCACTGCAAATGTATGAGTTTGCCTCTTGAATCTTCCCTTTCTGCTTAAAAGCCCCTTGTTTGATATCCGAGACACGGTACTAACTCAGTCATGACTTGAGTTGTTCACTGTTGAGGAGCATGACATTAGTTGAGCACGGTGACGAATATGTTCTCAGCATAGGAAGCGCACAAAGGTCCTTGATCTTGCAGAAGTGAATGTGCTTTACATGCAAGGAGTTTGCTTCTTTGGTTTTAAGCCGCCGAATGACTCTGAGTGTAGAGCAAAGCTTATTGCAAAACTTGTTGGGCAAAAGTAGTGATGCCATTTGCTAAGGATGGCATGCTTAAGGCTGGCCATAGATGTATACTTAAGTCAGGAACTTAAGCTTGTTGCTCTTGGGAAGAGAGCGCGTAGGTTTGAAAACGCTTATGCCTTGTAAGGCCTTCAACGAACTGTGACTTGCCTTGTAGAGTCAATTTCGTGTAGGCCATGTTCAACGCGCCGGGTTCGGGCGAGGTTAAATTGGCCGAGACGGGCTGAGCCTAATGTAAATAAAACGGCGCTGGGCAGGACAAGCCCATGAGGCCGGCCAGCCTATATTATTCTACTATGCATATTTATTCTTATACAGAGTATTCTGCATATTTCCTCAAGAGATGAGTATAACACAACTAACCAAAAAAATGTAATAACAAATATATACATTGCAAGACTTTCAGCTATTCTGTTGATGAACAGACACACGTACCCCTTTAAACCTTCAATGTCCCCAGATTGAAATACAAGTATATAATTAATGGGTGCATTTTACATTTTAAGGGGTACATACAAGAGTAAAGGGTCACGCAAGACTTTCAGCTACTATGTTGATGAACAGATACAGTACCCTTTAAAACCTTCAATGTACCCCAATTGAATACAAGATTCATCTATTAAATCGTGACCTTCCATCTCGAAATCCTACGGTCAAGATTAAAAGTTTTTAGTTTTCACCTAAGGTTTGTGTTTTCTATATATATATATATATATATATATATATATATATATATATATATATATATATATCAGGCACACCGTTATTAGCACTACGTACCACATTACCATTGGTATACATACCTACACAAGTAAACAACAATCCAGATCACATTGCATAAGACTCTTATCATAATTGTAATCCTAGTAACAAACTAAGCACATAAATTGTATCCTAGCAAGTCATAAAGCTCTTAGTTTCTGAAACAGTTTACAAAGATAATACTGAAAGAAAAACTTGATCCAAAATGACATGTGAACGCCTCCTCGCTGCTGTTCGGCCTGTTAGATAAAGTATCATGTGAACGCCATCACCTCCTCTGTTGTTTGACCCCTCTGAGCTAGCTGTGTCAAAATGAGGAACACAATATTAATGTTGAAGTTAGAGATAGCATACGTAACAAATCTTCAAAGCGCATCAAAAATCAGATAAGAAAAAAAATATTTATTCTACTGTGCATATTTATTTTACTGTACATTTTACCTAGTCGAAAAGGGTAGTACTGTCATCCTCATCATCTACATCTTCAATATTTTCCTCGTCCGAACTTGAGTCATGCTCCAAACCAACTTGAATACCATTTTCATCACGTTGCCAATCCTGAATACACACTAAACCTTGCACTATCTTCGATTTTAACGAGCTTCGATTAGGTGATATTACTTTTCCTCAGCTCCAATGCTAAAAGCTGATTTCGATGCTACCGTACTAATCGGTATTGTAAGCAAATCTCGAGCCATTTTTGAAAGTTCAAGAAACCTAATTGCATTTGGATGCCAAAATTGCAAAACATCCAACTCCGAATTCAAGTCAAGTGCCTCATCCTCTAGATAAACGTCAAGTTGTGAGTTTCCAATTCGTGTCCTAGTACCTCWTGGATTGTAGCTACTGTAATCCTCAAAAAAATGATGGCCCAACCCACTACTAGGAGGAGAGGGAGCAACTATTGGACAAGTTGAAGATTGCAACTTGTACTCATTATATAAAACCCTTAAAGTAGTTAAAATTTCACCAACTTTTATCATGGCATTATCCTCCCCAAATAACTTGACTGAACAATACTCAACAAATTTCACTTTAAATCTAGGATCAAGAATGGCCGCACAAGAAAAATGTAACACCTCCCCCCTGGTGTGAACAAGAGCCCACTAGTAGCTATTATCCTCTATGGGCCTAGCCAGCAAGGATTTGCTTTGGTGTGAGCTCGTCCCACCCAAAAGGCCTCTACTAGGTTGAGGTATCAATCTACTCTATATAGTAAACTTTGTTCTCCTCAACTTCCGATGTGGGATGGAACCCTAGTTCCCTGTCACCCACCCTTGAAAGGGGGCATGCGTCCTCGAAGGCATGACAGAACACTGGAATGGGCCTTGGCTCTGATACCATCTATAACACCCCCTTAGTGTGAATAGCAGCCCACTAGTAGATATTGTCCCTTATGGGCCTAGCCCGGAAGGATTTGCTTTGGTGTGGGCTCGTCCCACCCAAAAGGCCTCTACTAAGTTGAGGTATCAATCTACTCTATATAGTAGACTTAGTTCTCCTCAACTTCCGATGTGGGATGGTGTTGAACCCTAGTTTTGATGAATGAACAACAACAACAAGCAAACTCATGTGTTTTATGTATGATGTGTGTGTTAGATGTGATTCACAGGAAATAAGTTTTTAAAGTCTTAATGGAGTGAGGATCATCCAAGAGTGAAAAGGGAGCTCCTGTGGCTTTGAAMATTTAAGAGTTCATMGAAGAAACTCAAGAGCAAGGAACTCGAGTCCCTTGAAGAACTCAAGACTCGAAATCTACTAGTGGAAGCATCAGGGTATAATAAACTTAGGATTTTCTATTTTAGGTTTATTGTAAATTTGGCATCAATGTGTGGAACTTTGGCTCAATAAGATATAAGATATAAAATTAGATTAAATAAATTGATTTTATAAAAAGATATAAATTAAGGTTGGTATTAAAAAGATATCTTTAAGAAATAAATAAATCTTAACTAACTAAGTTTTTCGAATAAAATCTTTTTGATATATCGTACCAGTTTTATCTTGTTAAAGTTGATTTATGAAAATGTTGTTTTTATGTTTTATGAATATTAATCGTATTAAAAGAATAAAGTTTGGAAAATATTTCTTCAACTGTTTTTGAGAAAATTAWGGAAATATTGACTTGATGAGCAAGGCAGATTCAGTTGAGAAAAATAAGGAATGAAACGGCTATATTGAACTGGTGATTAAAACGTGGGAAGTGGACTTGCATGTCAAGTTCCACCTTCCACCAAAAAGGCACTATTTACACCTACATAGTTTGGAAACAGTATGCAATAGTGGACATACTGCTGGACATCCACGCATAAACTCATCTATAAATCACAAAAACAAAATCCGTCTTAAGATATATTGAGCAAACAAAAGAATTGAGTCATTCTAAACACACAGTGCCAAACATTTTAGTTAACATCGAGTTGTAATGCTTTCAAGTAGATTGTTACTTGAAGAGCGGCTTTGGGTTGAGAGTTAATCCAAAGGAGCTTGTAAAGTTAAGCTTACAAGAGTGTGAGTGCTCAATCGACAGAGGGTTGATTGAGAGGCTTTCAAGTTCGCGAGAGAACTGGAAGAGGTTCTTAGATTTGTTCTAGGTGTTGCTATCCAAACAAATCTTAAGAAGAAATCATGTGTGGTATACAGGTCACATTTTTTATCTGACTTGACAAGTTATCACGGACGAGTTTGTGTTTGAGAAACTTGCACTCGTGTTTCTTACTATTCAAGTTTTTAATTCCGCGAAAAGCTTACGTTTCTTTAAGTTACAATTCATGCCCCTCTATGTAAGTTCAGTCCAGATCCAACAATTGTATCAGAGCTAAGTTCCTCGCCATTTAAACCAGGAAACCCTGCCGAGGTAATTGTTAAACTCAGATAACTATCACGAGAAATCTCGAAGAGGTTACTCAACTCAATGTCCTCCCATGTCAATGGGATATTTTACTTCCTATGGAAGAAATCGGATGGAAATCTTTATCAAAAGCCTCGAAGAATTTATCAGATATGGAATGTTGAGCTGGTGATTTTGTTTCTGTCACC
>SNQN01003404.1:0-32222 GCA_008642245.1 Bassia scoparia | reverse complement strand
TAAAACTAATGACACTCCTATGGGAGTTGGCACTAAACTGGATAAAGATCCCAATGGAATCTCAGTAGATCAGAAAAGGTATAGAGGTATGATTGGTTCTCTTTTATATCTCACTGCTAGCAGACCAGATATATCCTTTAGTGTTAATGTATGTGCTCGTTTTCAATCTAACCCTAAAGAATCACACCTAATGGCTGTAAAAAGGATATTCAGGTATCTAAAAGGAACTGAGAACCTAAGTCTCTTCTACTCTAGAAGTGATAATTTTGATTTAAAAGGCTTCATAGATGTTGACTATGCAGGTGATTTAGTAAACAGGAAAAGTACCTCAGGAACAGTCCAGTTCCTTGGGTCTTGTCTACTTTCTTGGGCATCTAAGAAACAAAATACTGTAGCCCTTTCTACTGCAGAGGTTGAGTATGTAGCTGCAGCAGCATGTTGTTCTCAAGTTCTTTGGATCAAACAACAATTAAGAGACTTTGGATTAAGGTATGATTGCATTTCAATTTATTGTGATAATACCAGTGTTATTCGTATTTCAAAAGATCCAGTACATCACTAAAGAGTCAAACACATTCATATAAGACATCACTTTCTAAAAGATTATGTTGAAAAAGGCTTAATCAAATTGGAATTRTGTGAAACGGAAAGTCAAATAGCTGATATATTGACTAAGCCTTTAGCAAGAGATCGTTTTGAAAGAATGCGCATGGAACTTGGGATGATTCAACTATCCTAAAGAGGTACTCCAAGAATTCCTCGAGGTGTGATCTCTAAGAATAAGACTTGTATATATGTCTCATGCACAATTTTATGTGAATAACATTACTCTAAGTAGAGCATGTATATGTCTTGTGTGCTTATATGATATCACTTGCATAAATTAAAAGCATATGTGTATAATGTGTTGAAGTGTCAAAGCCCAATTTGTTATGTTCAAATAGTTCAAGCCCAAATCTTATTTACAAAACAAATAAATTTTATTCTACAAAAATTGTCTATTTTTATTTTTATTTTTATCCTTAAATTTTGATACAGCTAAAAATTCTCAAAATCCCAAATATCTATCTAAATTAGTTGTATTGCATCCTAAATACATCACTTCCTTAATTATCTTAACCGGATGCAAATTCTAAGTATTTAAATATCCACCTTCGTATGTCAAATCAATTGAGTCTCCAAATTAAAGTTACTAACCGCATTAAATACTCCCTGCCATTTTAGACCGCTCAAAATTCATCTTCCCTTTCAACCCTCACCACTCATTTAACCTGTCTTTTCACCTCTCTATATAACATGCAAGATCAAAACTCATACTATTCTTCTCAGCTTCACTCAAAATCCTTAAAGTTTCTCACAAATTTTCAATACTCACCCATGGATATTTCACCAAACCCCTCAGCATCTCAAATGGTCAAACACACTTATAAAAAACTTCAAAGAAACGAAAAATTTGATGAAATAGAAGATGACTGGGAGGAACTTGGGGATCCTATTCAAATGGAGGGCAAGTCCTTTGTTCGCACACGTATCGAGGCAAGGTGTTCGAATCTGATGATGGGTATTGCTGTGAATATGGACTAGTGTCGAGCAAGTAAGTTTACTCAACTCCTTGATATCCTTGAATTTCAGGGGTGGAGTGATCTTTTTGGTGTTTGTTATGTTATGTCTTACACTATCATGAACAAGTTCACTGAGACTTTCAAGCATGAAAATGGGATTATCACTGCTAAAATTGGAACTCGAAAAATTGAATTTGGAGCTGGAGATTTCAGTGAGGTTTTGGGATTCCAAATGAAGGGTTTAATGATTATTTTAAGGGATGGTATGAGGAGAAAAGGAAAGATGGAACTAAGGTTATTAGAAAATCTTATAATGGTGTATGCATTGATCAGATGGTGGAGTCTATTGGAGGTAACAAAGATTGCATGAAAACTAACCACAAAAATTTCTCACCAATTCAAAAAATCCTGTTTCACCTTGTTTTTCGTTCTATTATTCCAAGGACCCAGCACAGAGATGAGGCTAATCACCTTGATGCCTTATTGATGTACTGTTTAGAAAACAAAATTCAAATCAATTTCCCTTCCTTGATGGTTAAACACCTTACTCGCTGCATTGAAAATGGATTTAAAATTGGCTATTGCAACCTATTGATGACTTTCTTTGAAAGCTTTAGCATTAAGCCTGACAAGGAGGTCCTAACTATGCAGACTAACCATTTCATACAACCTAGTACTCTGCATAGGTTGGGACTTTGTGTGAAAAATGGTGAGTGTTGTTACATAGAGTCTGAGGATGAGGAGAAGGAATCTGAGAAAGAGAGTGAGAAATAGGAGGTTGAGAAGGAGAACACTGAGGAGAAACAAGAAGAAAAGGAGGAGAAACCTGATGAAAAAGAAGAGGAGAGTGAACCTGTCACTCGATCTGGTGGCATGAGAGGGAGAGGGAGAGGTAGGTTTGGGAGAAGGGGTGGAAGAGTTTCTAGGAGGATTGCTGAGAAAGAGTTCATGGTTGACATCCTCAACATTAAGGATGATGAAGAGGAGAAAAGGCTTAATAAATTTGAGCCCACTCTTCCTGCAGCAAAGGAACTTCCTGAGAAGACCTTGGTTTTGTCTGGACATGGGTTTAGTGGCTTTAGTTCCTCTACCYTAATGGAGGAACTTAAGACCATCAAAGCCTCAGTTCAAAATCTGGATAGCAAGATGGATGGGGTTTTGACTCGATTCATCAAGCTGGAGACTGAGGTAGGAAAGCTTGGAGCTGTCTCCCACAAGGTAACCAGAGGCCTGAATGAAGCTGCAACTAAGCTYAGCAGAGGACATGAGGACATTATGACCAAGATTGATGATGTTCTTGTTGAGTTTGGAGATCCTGAATCTGATGTAGCTGCCTGAAGTTCCTCCCCTCCCCTATCATATTTTATATATCATATTATGTCTAGCCTATCCCCACAATTAAAATCCTTGGTCTGTAACTAAATATTTTGGATTCTGTTGGTTTTTGCTACTAGCTTTGAATAGGGTGTTTAAATAATTATCTTTGTTGAACTATTTTGGGCTTAGCACTTTGATTAGTTATATATATATATATATATATATATATATATATATATATAGTATTTTATATGTATTGAAAAGGTACTGCCAATACACTATCTATTGGTACTAAGCTATGATATATATATGCTTGTGTTTGTGTTCTTTTTTATGAAAGCCAAAAGGGGGAAGAAGGAGCAAACCTCTTTGGAAACACAGTTGATAATCAAGTTATGTCAAGTACTTATAAGGTAATCAAATTATCAGAAATAATTTTACTTTATATGTCTTGTACTACATTGGTAAATTTTACTAACACATTTATCATATCTTTTGAATTAACTGGTTATAGATTTTGCTTGTTTGTCATTCATCAAAAAGGGGAATATTGTTGAACCCTAGTTTTGATGAATGAACAACAACAAAAAGCAAACTCATGTGTTTTATGTATGATGTGTGTGTTAGATGTGATTCATAGGAAATAAGTTTTTAAAGTCTTAATGGCGTGAGGATCATCCAAGAGTAGAAAGGGAGCTCCTGTGGCTTTGAAAATTTAAGAATTCATGGAAGAAACTCAAGAGCAAGGAACTCGAGTCCCTTGAAGAACTCAAGACTCGAAATCTACTGGTGGAAGCATCAGGGTATAATAAACTTAGGATTTTCTATTTTAGTTATTGTAAATTTGGCATTAATGTGTGGAAGTTTGGCTCAAATAGATTAAGATATAAAATCAGATTAAATAAATTGATTTTATTAAAGATATTAAATTAAGGTTGGTATTAAAAAGATATCTTAAGAAATAAATAAATCTTAACTAACTAAGTTTTCGAATAAAATCTTTTGATATATCGTACCAGTTTTATTCTTGTTAAAGTTGATTTATGAAAATTTTTAGTTTTATGTATGAATATTAATCGTATTAAAAGAATAAAGTTTGGAAAAATATTTCTTCAACTGTTTTTGAGAAAATTAAGGAAATATTTACTTGATGAGCAAGCGATTCAGTTGAGAAAAATAAGAATGAAACGCTATATGAACTGGTGATTAAAACGTGGAAGTGACTTGCATGTCAAGTTCCACCAAGCACTATTTCCTACATAGTAGGAAGTAAGCATAGTGACATACTGCTTGAATCCCACGCCATAAACCTCATCTATAAATACAAAAAAAAATCCGTTTAAGATATACTTGAGCAAAACAAAAAGAAATTGAGTCATTCTAACACACAAGTGCCAAACAATTTAGTTTACAATCGAGTGATTGCTTCAAGTAGATTGTTACTTGAAGAGGGCTTTGGTTGAGATAGTTAATCCCAAAAGAGCTTGTAAGAGAGTTAAGCTTACAAGAGTGTGAGTGCTCAATCAACAGAGGGGTTGATTGAGAGGCTTTCAAGTTCGAGAGGAACTTGGAAGAGGTCTTAGATTGTTCTAGGTGTTGTATCCAAACAATCTAAGAAGAAATCATGTGTGGTATCAGGTCACAMTTTTATKTCTTGACAAGTTATCAAGGAGAGTTTGTGTTTGAGAAACTTGCACCTCGTGTTTCTTTACTTTCTAAGTTTTTAATTCCGCGAAAAGCTTAAGTTTCTTTAAGTTACAATTCACCCCCCCTCTTGTAACGTTCAGTAGATCCAACAGATGGAACACCTCTGTTCCCTGTCACCCACCATTGAAAGAGAGCCTGCGCCCTCGAAGGCATGACAGAGCACCGAAATGGGCCCTGGCTCTGATACCATCTGTCTCACCCCTAGGTGCACGAGCCCACTAGTAGATATTGTCCTCTCTAGGCCTAGCCTGCAAGGATTTGCTTTGGTGTGGGCTCCTATTCACAGGGAACTAGGGTTCCATCCCACATTGGAAGTTGAGGAGAACAAAGTCTACTATATAAAGTAGATTGATACCTCAACCTAGTAGAGGCCTTTTGGGTGGGACGAGCCCACACCAAAGCAAATCCTTGCGSGCTAGGCCCATAGAGGACAATATCTACTAGTGGGATCTTGTTCACATCAAGGGGGTGTTACAGATGGTATCAGAGCCAGGGCCCATTCCAGTGTTCTATCGTTCCTTCGAGGATGCAGGCTCCCTTTCAAGGGTGGGTGACAGGGAACTWMGGTTCCATCCCACATCGGAAGTTGAGGAGAACYAAGTCTARTATATAGAGTAGATTGATACCTCAACCTAGTAGAGGCCATTTGGGTGGGTAACAAGCCCACAACAAAAGCAAATCCTTGCGAGCTAGCCCCAAAGAGGACAATATCTACTAGTGGTTCCTGTTCACACCAAGTGGGGGTGTTACAATAAAGTAACATTGTAATCGGACCAATAATTATCAAATTTCTCTAACATCGGTCTAATAGTACGTACTTGATAGAAAAATATGAGGGCCTTGCAACGTCTCAAGCAAACAACGATGCACCATCCATGCCCCTTTAAAGAACAAATTAGAGGTTGGAGAAATAATGGTCGAAAACATACAAGTCACATCATTGAAAACATTAAAGAACTTGTGAACAACAATTAACTTTTCCCATTTAGACTCTTGAGGCACATAAAGCTTGAAAATAGTGTTCATCGACGCCAAATGACTCAATACATCTTTACAATACAAAACATTATCAAGCATCTTGAAAGTGGAATTTCAACGAATTTTCATATCCAAATTTAGTTTCCTTGTAACCTCAAAATGAAAATTGTTTTCTGCAGTTTCATAAAATTCCTTGCTTCTTGAAGCAGATCTTCTAAGTATTTTATTAAATCCCTCACCTTATCTAAAAGGCATGTAGTAACATCTAAACCCGATTGCACAATCAAGTTGACAATATGAGCGCAACATCTAATATGGAAGAAAGAACCACCAGTAAACAACATTCCCCTTGATGTGAGACGATTTTTCAAATGATTAATCATAGTATCATTGTAAGTTGCATTGTCAACCGTTACACTAAGAACTTTATGGTCTATTTTCCATTGATTTAAAAACATAAAGATCTCCTCGGAAATACTTTGTCCATCATAGGGAGGTGAAAGGCCTCTAAACGTAAGAATCAACTTGTGTAATTTCCAATTACAATCAACAAAATGGGCAGTAACACATATGTAATGTTGCCAAGTGTGTTTTGATCTCCAATTATCAGTAGTGAAGCAAATGCGACCAGGAGCATTTACTAACATTTTCTTTACCTTCTCCTTATCGGAATAATACAGTAAAAAGGCATCTCAAGTGATTGAGGCTCGACGAAATGGTTTAAAAAGAGGATTAGATTTCATCATTATTCGCCTAAAACCTCTTTCTTCAACAGTTGAATGGGCATGAGCACCTTCTACAATGTAGAGTAAAATATCTTTTCTCAACTCGTTCATATTAAATACAAATTCACCCTCTCCCTCTCTATTTATACCACCTCGCCAAGTGGAAGTTTGAAAAAGCTTATTTGACAACTTTCTAATAAATGACGCTTTAAATGAGAAGTTCCAGTATTAGTGCCAGCAACTAAGACAAGTTTGCAATGAATACAAGTAACTATTGTATCACCTTTTTCATTGGTCCCTTGGACAAACTCAAGCCATACATTAGATGTCTTCTTCCTCTTGGGTTGAGGGGCAGAGTACTCGCTATAACCATCCTCCGTCGCCCTTGAATGCCTTGATAACGGTTCTCCACTATCCATATCGATCAATCTATAAATCTCAATTATGAAAAACAAGTGTGTAACATCTAAATTATGAGGGGCAGAGGACTGGGAATAAACTAAGCACAACCCCGGTTCAATGACAATTCAGTCACAAACTACAACAAAAATCCATTTATGTAATGTATCCTAGCAAGTCATCAAGCTCAATGTGCGCTGTTGGATTTCCTTGATGATTATTACTAATCATAAAACTTATCCTAATCAAACTTTCACAATTTCTTAAATTAATTCAGATTCTTTTGCAAGCAAGAAACATTCAATCACAATGCAAATCCATAAAATCCAGACAATCAGAGATATTGTTCATCAGTATAGTAGTTCATTCTTTGCAACTAAACATTCTGAAAATTGTATATATCCAACTAAACATTRTGAAAAATTTTCATCAGTAACTAGTAATCATTTTGAAAATATAGTCGRGCATTGAAGTTCTGTTAACATACAGACATTGCTATTAAGATGACATTAGTGAACTAAAATTCAAGCTCGAGAATCCTATCCGCTTCATATTAGTGATGAACAATAGGATATCTATTTATAATGTATCCTAGTAACAAACTATGCACAAAAAGTGTATATATCCAACGAAACAGAACATGATGCTATTTATATATCCAACTAATTCTTCATTCAAAGGGTTCATTATAGGGTTGCAAACCAATGTTCATAAGATGTGATAAATGCAAGCAATTTAACCCACGACATGAAATTAAGAATAGTAATAATGAGGCAATAACATAGTGAAACAAATTCGTAATACATACTGAATTTTGACATAATTAAAAACATACATTATGTGACAAATATTCAAACTTTAGAATAAATATCAAAAATAGAGCTCAATAACAACATTAGAAATTGTACCAAGAAGCGAGCACAAATCAAACAAAGAAGATAACAGAAATCGACCACATAAAAAGAGCAGAAATTGACTTATAAAAATAAATAAAAACGAGTACAAATCGACCAAAAATCGAGCACAAATCAAGCAAAAACACAAGAACACAAACAAAATCATAAAATTAAAGCTAAAAAAATTGAGAAGAATCAAGAAAACTTACTTGCTTAGCCTTGGGTATTAACGAATCAGAGAATGAATTGTGAACATAAACACTGTGAATCAGAGAATGAATGAGTTGTGAGTTGCAACGCTGTGATTGAGGAGAGAGAAAATGAAGGTTAAGGAAGATGTCGCTTATGATTTTGTTTTAGTTTTATTTTTGTTTTAGTTTTTTTTTAAAATAAAATTTAACCAAATCTTTATACCCATTATGGACCCTTTAGAGCCCATGTCCAGCCCATTTATTTAGAATCCATTTATAACCCACCCATTTAAGGAAATAAAAAGGCCTAGCCCTTTTAGAGATGGACTAGGCTCGGGTTGTAACTGGGGCCCCGACCCAATGAATAGGTCTAATTACGTGTATGGAGACCCTAATAATGCTAGAAGCCCCCAACATTATTGGAGTTACCATTGATGTGGCATGTCTGCTGCTTCTAGATTTGGTTGTGACCACTCAACTCAGGAACTTGAGTCTATTGCTCCTTCAGGAAAGGAACAAGGAATGAGGACTTATTCGTTGATGCAAGCCCCCCACACTTTAAGAAGTGGACTTTATGCTAGATATGACGCTACTGAAGCAAAGCCCCCCCGACCTTGTTGGAGCTGATTGTTGCACAATTTTGACTAGATGAGCAAGAGCCTGACTTTATGATTGCATGAGGAAAAGTAACAGAGTCCTAAGGGTTGTAGGAAAAAAGGCTAGAGATCTACAAAACAATAGGGATTCAATTATGTGACTATGGGTGACACGATGAGGGGATTGATGTGGTTGGCTAAGAGACGATGGTTCAAACTCGAGCCTATTTCAAGTTCTAGACTAAAATGAAGTTGTGCTTCAAACTTCTAGAAAACATCCAACCAACACGATGATGAAAATGACCTTTTTATTTTTATTAATTTGGTCAGACCTCGGGGAGAGGCTACCTACGTATCCAAGTGGAATCAGACCGATCGTAGTTCGTGAGGTCGTGGGTGTAAGTGATGCCTRATTTTGCCTAAGATGAAGCCTTTTGGGGAATCGTCCTAGCGAGGCTTGGATGATGCTCATTTGGAGATGTAGACTAGGTGTGGGGTGTGAGGCTTTTTGCAAACTTGCTGCAATATATGTTCGTCTTTGTGTTTGCTTTGCAGTTTCTTTTGTGAACTTTGTAATGTGTGAAGTTGGGTCTAAACTTTATCACTCTTTGTTTCTGAAACATTCCTTTTGACTTTTTTGTTGGCTCTCTTTTTTTTCTTTTTTTTTTTAGTATTGTCTAAACCACATTTTTTTTTTGTTTCTACTTTGGCTTTGCTTTCCTTTGTGCCATTTTGGCACCATAGAGGATATGACAATGTAGGTGTGAAAGAAATTGGCCTTTTGTATTCATTTGCATAAGAAGGCTCAAAGTGGTTGCAAGAGATTTTGTTTTGATTCGTACTTATCATAAGGTGTATGCAGGGAGAAGGATTTTTTGTGGAGCTATGAAAGATGYCCTCTCGAGCATGTCCAATTTATTCAAATTTTTTTCATTTTTCAATTTTGTGAGGTCATGTGTTGATTAGCATTTCATCATCGAAATTGAAGCACATGAAAGGCTAAGAAAAAGAAGATTATAAGAAAAAACAAATTTATTAATGTGGAAGGCTAAGGTGATGACAAGACTTTATCCTAGTTGACATAGACTTGAAAATATAAAAGAAAAAGGAAAATGATTGTCTAGGTGGAGGGACTCTCCGACTCAACCTATGCTAGAGATTTATTGACTCTTGCTCATTTTGCCTTTTGTTGTGAACTGTGGGTGACTGCTTTGCTTCAAATGCTTGGCTTCTTACCCCCAGAAGGGATAGAAAGGCGGTCGTCATCAACCATGTCTTGTATGCGATCCTTCAAAGAAATGCACTCTTCAGTAGTGTGACCATGACCACAATGGTACTCCCAATACTTGCTTTTGTCCCACTTTGTCGACCTCTTATCAATTGGTGGATCTAGAGCTGGGCCCACTGGAATGATTAAGCCTTGAGCGAAGAATTTCGCAAATTCTTGCTTGTTACTCATCCCCAAAGTAGTGTACTCGCGTCTCTTTTGAAATCTTTGTCGTCCCCAAATTTCAGCCTTGATTGGTGAAGGGCCAACGATGGTCTTTTGTGCTAGCTCTTTCTTTGTTGCTTCTAATGAGTGCACCTTAGATTTGAGGACCTCAAGTTCACTAGCCATTGTGTTGAGAACCATGTTGACTAGGTTGAACTGTGGGCTAACTTGTGTTGCTGCCTACTCGAGTGAAACAATCCTTGCATGCATGGAGTTGATGGAAGATTGCATTTCAACGATGTCGCGAGTGGCGTTGCTTTCTTCACCCATTTGTGAAGGTAAGGAATTGGAGGACTTAGACTTGTGGTGCTGAATGTTCCTTTTGAAAGAACTAGGAATTGGTAAATCGTGCCTTACTGACCTTTGAAGTTGCTATGCAGATGACTCTATCCTGCATGAGAGTGTAATAAACTCAACCTTTTTAGAAAATTGTGCTTGACTTCCTTCCTTGACTAGACTCAATGCATGGCCTCATAGTGATCATTCCTGGCCTATTGACTTGACTCAAAAAATYAAAATGCAAGAACGCCAATAATTCATTTTTTGCCTTTATTTATTTTCAATTTTTTGCTCATTTTTTGGAATTTTTTTTGAATTTTTTAAAGGCGAATTATGAGTTTTGGTGCTCGTTTACAATTGCAAAAGACGTAAAGCCTAAACAATTCTAGTTTACAACCATTTTGACATTACGACTCCTAAGGAATGACCACTTGTTATATGAGACTATTACATGACTCGTTTGTTGTTTAGTATGCAAAGCTAAGGTCCTTAGTTAGCTAAAAGCACATTGCATGTTGTCATACTAGCATGATCCATATATGCAAAATGAAAAAGAAATAGTCCAGCCACCTAGAGTCTATTGCTACATTTTCAAACATGTCGGTCTGTGTGTCAAAGAGGGTCCCATAACTAGGCTAAAAAATGGTCCTTAACACATCCAGCCCGTTGTGATGATRAAATAAGGTCTAAACCATTACAGCTTTGTAAGGCACGCAATCGCGCGTCATGGTGAGGATGGTGTAGACACCCAAATGTGTCTCCCCAAATGAGTAACCAATGATGAAACATACCACGTTTCGTGATCAATTTGATTCTGAAAAAATGCAGTTGATCTCATAAAAAGCTCGAAATATGTGAAGTCATGCTCGAAATCATGTGCTAAGGGTCAAATAAGAGGCAAAAAGTATTTTCTTTTATTTCTTTTATTTATTTTCTATTTTTATAATTTTCTATTTAGTTTTAGGATTTTTTTTTAAAATAATTTATACTGGTGATTTTCATGATTTCCATTTTTCATTGCATTCTTCTCATTTTTCTGAGTTCACCAATATTTTTAGATTTTTTCCGATTTTTCGATAATTTTCTATGAATTTTACAATATTTACAAAAATCAAAATACACAAAAAATACATAAAAAATCAAAAAATACTTTAAAAATATCAAAAAATATATGGAATGTTCTAGAACCCCCTAGAACCGTATTTTCTTGCAAAAGGGGGTGTCTAGGTTCATCCAATCCGAGAAGAATCAAGAAGAATCGGATTTTTTTAAAGAAGGTAGGAAATAATCGAGCGTATATACGCTCTGAGAAGCATATATACGCTCCTGCGAGCATATATACGCCTTTTCGTGCCTATAAATACCCTCCTCTGGCCTCATTTTCGACAACGGCATACATTGCTAAGCTTCACATAATCTCTCGCTTTCTCACTTAAACTCTCTTGCRACTACAAACACACAAATACGAGTTCTAGCGCTCTTTTGAATCAAATCGACGAGCGAAATCAAGGTACAACTCTGAGGTTGCTCAACTAAAACCTTCATTTCGCCTTCTTCTAAACTTGACTAATAACTACTACGAGTTTCAATTCAATTAATAAAATATAGAAACCCACCTTTCAGTTGTTGCATGTAAATATGTAGGATTAATCTTCTCATTTTCTGTTTTTATCAATGTCATTTTCCTTTTCATTTTCGTTATTATTATCGTCAATACTAACATGTTTATTTGTCTTGTCTAGCGGATCGATCAAAGGCACTTTTTCGTCAATACTAACATGTTTATTTGTCTTGTTTAGCGGATCGATCAAAGACACTTTTTATTATATTCTAACGATTTGTTTGATTGCAATAACAAGGTAAGGATGGCATATATATATATATATACATATATATACATATATATATACATATATATACATATATATATACATATATATATATATATATATATATATATATATATATATATATATATATATATATATATATATATATATATATATATATATATATATATATATATATATACATATATATATTGTATATATATTTTTAATCATCTTTGATATTTATTTAAATAAGACCGGAATTTAATTGCTTGTCACATTAAATTCAGATAATTATGGACAACCGGTTTTCTAGGCTCCTTGTTAATATTGACTAACAACAAAGTGATCGCCTTATTCATTGTAGAAGTCATTGTTTGTATAATAGTAACCCACCTAGTAACCTTTTAGTGTGCTAATAAGGCTTGAAATTGCTAAGATATGTGTATCCAATAATCATGATGAATGGAATTACAATAAGATCGAGTAGAGGRCGCTACATGCGGGGCGGATTGGGTCAAAGATTCGATCCGTACCATGTCCCCGAGCCCACGAACTGGTTATTGGATCAGATCGTGTGGCCATTGTTTTGGCACCAACGTTTCGGGCGTCCGTGATTAACCTTTATAGGAACGGCGGCGATCCCCTTACTCGACAACACTCCCCCAACGCACTCATGTGCGGGTTCTGTGGCTCAAGCCCACAACACTACTACACATCGATGTAGGCCCAAGCCCCCGCGGGGGCCCACGGTCTACAGATGGGCATCAAGCTTAAGAGATGGTTACATAGGTAGTGCACCAGCGCCAATCTTAAGCGAGCCCCCACCCTGGCCCCCGGCCCCCATCTTGTCTCAAGTGTAGAACACAATTATACGAGACGTATTGCCTAAAAAGCGGATACTCAGTGCCAACGACCTAAGTACCGCGTAATGTAGGATGCCTAACGCTTGTCGTCTCTAAGACGCTAGACTTGCATGACATTTCGAGTATTGTCCATACATCACTAAAGATAATAGCTTTAGTGAATTCCCTAGTGAAGTCTCCAAAAACTGTACGAACGTCGAGGCATCACCGGGCCAAACTAGGTTCAGTCCCTTTTCCTCTAGTGAATTCTTGTTTTTGCATAGTGTGAGTATCCCTGGAGTTGTGTGTTTATACTCAAAACGAGTAGAGGAAGTTGCCACCGCACTTCTTTTGGGAAGCTGCGGAACCCGATTTAAGCCTTGCCTATAATTGCATAAAGCAAGGCAAAAGACTCCATGTCTGGTGTTGCACCAAAGGTCTGGATTAGGGGACAAGGGTAAGGGTGAAGTAGTGCACAACACCCCCCCCCCTCCCGTGTCTAGCGGCCTCTACTCGGTCATTGCGAGTTCATTGTCCAAAAGACAACAACAAACATATTTCCGTTTTAAACCTAAGCATGTAAATTACTAGGCGGGTTGCTTAATAGAAATATATGCACGTAAGACTAATATGTTATTGCGACATGTGTTGTTTAGATCCGTTTTCAAGGTGCCTAAAAGCCAATTTGTCCAAGAATTATTATTATTAAGCGTGAGATCATATATTTTGCCGGTCTTATTTAAGATGTAATAATTATTGTGATTTGCAAGCATGCAAGCATTCAACAAGAATTAAAGTTGTGCCAAAGATTAATTTTAATTCAAGTCAAATAGTTTGTTAATCAATATTACATTCCAATTACATATAAATTCAAATTTCTAACAAGCATGCAAAAGGGTGTAAAGAGATTGAGACATTGGCCTCAAACTAACCTTGCAACACGGCGCTATCGATCGTGAACGATACCTTGGACCCTTTAAAACCCATAAGAACCTTCACGAAACCTTACGAACCCTTAAAGAACTTTGAAATTGTTTTTGAAGTGTTTAAGAATTTGTGTAAAAGCTTGAATAATTTTTAGAGAGTTTTTGGGAGAGAAACGGGAGAGAAAACGAAAGAGAGAGTGTGTGTATATAAAGTGTGTATATTGAAAATGAGGATCCAGGGCCTCATATTTACAAATGTACGGGCGTCGAGGCGTCACCGGGCTGGACTGGGTCTGGTCTCTCTACTCCYGGGGGTACAGTTTAAGGGCGGCTCGGTTTGTTTTCTAGAATTGAATTCTTGCTTTTGCATATTGTGAGTATGKKTGGAGTTGTGTGTTTATACTCGAAATGAGTAAAGGAAGTCACCACCGTACTTCTTTTGGGAAGCTGCGAAACCCATTTTAAGCCTTGCCTATAATTGCATAAAGCAAGGCGAAGGACTCCATGTTTGGTAGTGCACTAAAGGTCTGGATTAGGGGACAAGGGTAAGGGTGAAGTAGTGCATAGCACCCCCGACCGCGCCGTCCCCCCCCCCCCGCATCTAGCGGCCTCTACTTAGTATTGCGAGTTCATTTCCGAAAGACAACAACAAAATAGTTTTGTTTAAACCTTAAGCATGAAAAATTACTAGGCGGGGTTTAACCAAAATACTATGCAAATAGTGTTCTAGTTTGTGTGCATGTGTTGTTAATTCCGTATTCCAGGAGCCTAATGCCGGTGTCCATAGTTATCTTATTAGGCGTAAACACGAAACTTGCAGGTCTTTGTTAAAGCATGTTATATGTGTAGACAAGCTTGCAAGCACTCGTACGAGGGAATCTAAGTTATGCCTTAATAGTTCTTTAATTTGAATTGCTCGAAATGTTTGTTAGATCAAGAATATAAGCAATCAAATACATAGAAAATTCGAATCCTAAAACAAGCATGCAAAGAGGGTTTACAATGTGAACGTTGGCCTCATAACCTACCTCGCAACACGATGTCGAAAACCAAGGACGTAGCTTCGGACCCTTAGGAACCCTTGTCGAACCTTTAGAACCCTTGAAAACCTCCTAGATCTGATGCAAAAGGACGTTTGAATGTGTTTTTATGTGATTGAGTGTGTTTGAGTGTGTTTGAATGTGTTTTTTAATGTGTTTGAGAGAGAATGAGAGTGAGAGAGGGTTGAACGAGTGAGTGAGAGAGAGAGAGAGAGAGAATCGCCCAAAGCCTCGAGAGTCGGAAAAGAGAAGCCCCGAAAATGAATTAAGGACTCCCTATTTATAGAAAAGGATCGAAATCGGCCAAAAGAGGTAGGTTTTGGGCGTAATTACACCCAAAGTTGGGCGTAATTGCGCCCAGCACCTCCCATATTTTGGTCGATTTGCCTTGCCTCGAATAGCGTGATTGCGATGAAATAACATCGTAATATAATCGTATAAAATATGTACATGATTTTATACAATCACGACTGATATTATTGCGATTTCGGCTTATTTTACTGCGATATTCGGGATATTTAGCGGATTGCTTTACCTCGAATAGTGAGATCGTAATGAAATAAAATCGAGATAAAATCATGTAAAATATACGTGTGATTTTATATGATCTCAGATGATTTTATTGCGATGCTCAGGATATTTGGCTTCCTCAGGAAGCTTGTCTCGAGGRAAAATATCCCGAGATGGCCCGCTTTGCTCGGTTTTGCATTTTTGCTTAAGAAATTCGTAAATATTWAACCATAAATTTAAAAATTCTGGTAAAAAATATGTAAAAATTCCTTGCAAAAAATAGTGTGTTGTGCTAAAATTTCGTGAATTTGGAATTGTTTTCATAATTTAATTAATTATCACAAAAGCGGAAAATTCCGAAAAATTGCCAAAAATGCTTAGGAAAATTCAGAAAAATTCCGAAAAATTCTAGAAAAATGTTTAAAAATAATTTAAAATAATTTGAAAATTAAAACTTACTTTTTGAAGTGTTAATTACTTGTAAGAGGTGTTCGGTGCAAGGGAATTTGCCTTTTTAGGGCCTGTCAGGGTCCTAGCTCTTTCGATTTGACTTGTGTGTTGCGAGGGGTGTCTTATCATTGATCGTTTTGGGTTAGGGACAAATGTATGTATCTACACTCTTAATTCGCAAAGGACCACAAAGATCCATGTGAATCAATTCTATTGGTTTGGATGTAGTTATAAAAGTTTTGCTTTGAAAGGAAGACCTTATCTGCTTCCCCCCTCACACAAGCATCACATATATAGTGTTCTAGGAACTTGGCTTTTGGAAGACCAACTACCAAGATCTTCGAATATATCTTGTTCATGTGAGCAAAGCTTGCATGTCCAAAACGCTTGTGCCAAATTAATGCATCATCCTCAATCACACTAAGACAGGTTAGATTGTTCCTTGGGACAGAGTCAAGATCCACTGTGTAGGTATTTCCTTTTTTCGATCCTTCCAGAACAATTAAGCCAGTGTGGTTCTTGATGATATGACATTTTTCATTTGTAAATTTAACAGTGTTACCTCTATCACAAAATTGTGAAATACTTAAAAGACTATGTTTCAAACCCTCGACTAAAAAGACATTTTCTATACAGTGGGAACTAGACTTACCAACTTTTCATTTGGCAACGATGTCACCTTTCTTATTATCACCGAAAGTCACAGTTCCTCCTTCATAGATTCTAGTGAGAGAAACTTTGATTTATCTCCAGTCATGTGCTTGGAACAACCACTGTCGAGGTACCATGTGTTGTTCCCCCTCACTAGATACTGCAAAAGAACTTAAGCATTAGTCCGAGGAAGTTGAATCTTGTTTCTTCATCCAGACTTGTTTTACATTCTTTTTAAGAGAAATTTTTTTCTTATTARAGGAAGATTCAAAATGACCTGTCCTACCGCAAAATGAACAAACTTTGCTACTAGGAAGATAAACATATTTCTTTTGTTTTTCCCTTATGTTTAGAATGTATAAAACCTAGACCTTAAGTTCTTTTGACTTGAGCATTCTCTACCCACTTAGGGACAGTGTGTTGATGGGCATCTCTGTTTCTTCTTGCCTCAAGTTCCTTTTCTAGTTTTTGCTTTTCAAACCTAAGTTCCTCAAGTTCTTTCTTGAGGTTTTCCAAATCCTTGTTAAAGTTACTGGTTGTGGAACTTGATGCACCCAGATCAGCACACATCAACTTATACTGAGTCAATTCAACATTAAGCATGATATTCTCATTTTTAACTTTGTCAGTAATTTCCTTCAAAAGAAGGTTTTTGTCAAGTAGTTCAAAGAATTTTCCTTGAACATCAGTTCTTCGATTTTCAATCCAAGAACTATGTTCCTTGTGAACTTTTAGAGCATTTTCTATTTCAATTAATTTCTTAGTTACAACTCTCCAATCTTCTTCAAACTCAATAACCAAGTCAAACATAGTTTGTTTAGGAAGAGAAATAAGATTTTTGGGATTAAGAAATACCTCATAGCTTGGACTGCCTTCCTTTGTCCTGGCCATAAGACAAAGGTTAGCAGTTTCTCTTTCAGGCTGCTCATCCTCATCTTTACTCTCCGAGTCACCCCAAGCTGCTATCATAGCTCACTTTATGTCTGACCTGTTGTAGGACCCTTTTGCTCCTTTGCTAGAATCCTTAGCTTTGCCCTTCCCCTTTTCAGCATTGGCAATGGGACAATCCTTGATCCAATGATCAGAGGAACCACACCTGTGACATGGRTGATCATTCTTTGAGGAACTTTTCTTTTTCATAGAATACTTAGAATTTTTGTTAGCTCTAAACATTCTTTTAAAARGCTTAACCAACATTGCAGCTTCTTCCTCATCGACTTCAGATTCTTCTGGATCATCTACCTTTAGAGCTAAGTTCCTTGCCTTGTTGGATTCACTATTGCAGTTGGATCCTAGGTGCAACTCATGAGTCATGAGAGACCCAGCAAGCTGTTCAATATTGAACTTAGTGAAATCCTTAGTTTCTTGCAAGGCGGTAACTTTGGCTCTCCATCTCTCTTCTTGAAGGAGGCTTCTAAGGACTTTTCGTTCCTGCTCATCAACTGGAATGTTCCTTCCAAGAGAAACCAACTCATTTATAATGTTAAGGAAACATGTAAGCATTTCTTGTATGGTTTCCTTAGATTGCATTTCAAATCTTCCATATTTAGACATCAAAAGATCAATTTTAGATCTCTTGACCTCATTAGTACCTTCATGTGTGAATTGCAATAAATCCCAAATTTCCTTGCGTTCTTGCACCCCATGACATGATTGTGTTCATGTGGTCCAAGTCCACAGTGAAGAAGTTTGACAGCTAGAGCATTAATTTCCATCTTTTCATAATCTTCCTTATAATATTCAGAGATGGGTTTAGAAACTACCTCTTTGTCACCATTGGTCTTGGTAACCTAAAATCYCCATCTTCAATGACTCTCTAAACATGATAGTTCTCGGCCTTGATGAAGATCTCCATACGGTTCTTCCGGTAAGAATAGAACTTATCATTAAACATGGGTGGTCTCTGAGTTCAGTAACCTTCTTTAAGTTTATCGTTGTGATTCATCTTGAGTGTCTTGCGATCAGCTACCTCAACAGGATTCCCTGATTTCTACGAGGAACATAAGCTCTAATACCAATTGTTGGATCGGCTGACGATAGAAGAGGGGGGTGAATTGTATCCAGAGAAACTTGAGCGTTTTTGCATAATTAAAACAAGGAAAGKAAAGGAACTTAAAGACAGGAGTTTCAACAAACACAGAAATTCTCCTTAACAAGCGCCAAGAGATAAAACTGTGACCTGATGCAACACATGATTTTTTCTTAGATTTACCGGATACCACACCTAATATAATCTAAGACCTCTTTCAAGAACCACTATCTTGAAAGCCTCTCAATCAACCCCTCTGTTGATCGAGCACTCTCTACTCTTGTAAGACTCACTCTCACTTACAAGCCTCTTTGGATTCTCACAACCCAAAGCTCCTCAAGAACCACTATCTTGAAGCACTTACAACTCGATTGATAACTCTAAAATGTTCGTCACTTAGAAGATTGAATGACTCATATTTTCTTAGCTTAATTTGTATGCTCAAGTGTAGTTTTGAAATGCTCTCATGTAATAGTGAAGTAAAACTGTATTAATAGGCAAAGCATCGCAATTGAAATTACTACACGAAGTTCACTACTTCATGATCTCCTAAATTGTAGGGGAACATGCTCTGATGGAACTTGAGCCACAATTCAATTACCCACGTTTCAGTAAAACAGTAGTAAACCATTTTTCCACTACTTCCTGAAATTTCTCAACAAACTTACTGCCTTGCCTAGCAATTAAACTCTTATGCACGATCTCCACTATTTTTGTTTCAAATTTGATTTTTTCAAAATTCAATTTTCCAATCTTTTTCAAAGAAATCAGCTTTTCATATTTATAAGATAAAATTTCATTAATTATAAAATCAATTTTAACAAGGAAAATTCATTTGATATAAAAGATAGTTTTATTTAGAAAACTATATACAATTGCCTTTTTATTATTTTACAAAATTCCTTTTATATCAAACTTCGTCATCTATTAATAAAATCAAATTTTTTAACCTAAAATTTCATCTTAATTTATCTGAGTCAATCTCTCAACTATTAATGTCAAACTTACAATGAATCCTAAAAAGACAAAATAATTAAGACTCGTTATACCTCTGATGTTTCTTGTGTGATTCATCAGTCATGTTCTTCGAGTCTACAAAGGCACTCGAGTTCCTTCATGTCGAGTTTGTTCCTGGAACTCTTCATGATTTAGTTTCTTCCTTGAACTCCATCATTTACTCCAAAGTTACAGAAGTTTCTTCCTCTCCTTATGATATCATCYCTCCTTTAAGACTCTTTGGTAATGAACCTGCAATGCACAACACTAGATACACACACACGAGTTTGCTTTCTTATTTGCGTTCATTCATRAAAACTTAGGGTTCAACATATTTGCTTCTGCTACCCTTTGATGCACTTCTTAAAAGCATCAAATATTGGACCTGGCAGCGCTCATATATACCAGGGGTCAAGCAAGGATTATGAGGTTAGAGGGGTTGATATTCATAATAAGATTTTCAAACAATAATTAATTTTGCGTTCGTATTTTGAATTTTTTTTACACGGAAAGGTGCAGGAGTGGAACAGGGAAAGTGGTTGCACTTACCACTGAGCTATAACCTTATTCTCATGTTCGTATTTTGAAATGCAATGGAGTTAAAAACACAAATTTAGCGACAAATCCTTTTGTGTCTATAGGAAAACCTAGTATTAGGAGAAGAGGGGGAGGGGGCATAGCCACCGTTGGTCCCTTAATACCTTCGCTCCTAGTACACGTGATTAGATATTTATATGTGTAGTAATATGAAAAGTCTAGCTAGGAAATATATATAGATTAACTAATACGTACGAATATAATGGACGATGTACATTTATTCTCTTAATTCATTTTTCATAATACTATTTAATTATATCAATATAACATTATTTTAGCTTAGTTTTGCTCAATTTTATTTTATTTTCAATCAAAACTAATTAAAAAGGGATGGAAGTGAAAATTTCATCCAACTCCATTTGTTTTAAAGCAAATCATTTTTTTGCAAAATTTTGCAGTAAGTGTTTTTCCATCATCCTACCCTTTTTCTTTGTTTGTTTCATTAGGGGAAGGAAAATCATTTTGCATGCGAATGATAGAGTATTGAAAAACAYAAAATATCACTTTTTCCACGATCCCTCCTTTATTTTAACTCTCATTTCTCCTCTTTTCTCCCTAAATTTATTTCTAAAAAACATGCTACAAGTCCCTACAAGAAACTAAACATGTGTTTAGCTATTCGAAACTAAAAATAAACATAAGATAATCAATATTGTTAATTTTTCGTGGCAACCAAAATGTTGTGTAGAATAACTAGAAGAGGGAACATATTCACGATATTTTGGCATATATGCTCAAAAATATCTAAAATAAAATCAAAATACAGTTAGAAGGAAGTAGCTAGTGTCATGCATACATGCTGCAAATATATTTTTATTCCATTATAAGACCTTTCCTAGTTCCTACTAACCTTCTTACAACTCTTACAACCCTAAATCAAAAGGAGATACTTTGTAAATTCGTATACGTTTTATTTTTGTCAACTATACTTTAAATGTTGTAAGATAAATATCAATTTTTATTAAGATGCTTCACTGTGTTGTTGACCAAGCAAGACATGGCCCATAAAATATCTAATCTTATAAATGATCTTTTTTTAGCCTACAACACCACCATTAAATAATCCAACTACAGTACAACACGATACTCCTAATTCTCTAAAGACGACCATCAAATGGGTGGATCAGACCGAACTARTATATAAAAAATCATGCCTAAATCTATTATTATAATGAGAGTTTTGTCGAGAAAAAAGGTTTTCGAACACTGATTTCAACCTCRTATTTGATCTTTGTGGTCAAAGATTCGAATCGTCATACCCTCTTTCTTGTGCGTAGTTTATTCGCACAAATGAAAAATGTTGATTTTGTCAATTGTGTTTGAGTTTTGAACCATAATGGGCAAAAAGTTTACAAATAGGTCAAACCGAGCTAATAATAATCACATCTATTATCCCATTTTAAAACTCTAGAAAAATAAAAAAAAAAATCGGATGATATTTTTTTTCCTTCTAATCTTATACTTGGTAAATGATTTTTTTGGCCCTACAATACAATTAACTAATTAAGTATAATCCAAGTACAACACAATACCCCAATTAAAAAACTGAAGAAAAATGAAAAAGATCAAACAATGTGATATTTTTAATGTAGCAATATATATTATATATATATATTAAACGAGATGATATGGATGTTACTTAGGCGAGGAGGAGAAAAGTGCAGATATTTCAATAGGATATTWTAGGGTGATAATAAAAATCTGGCTGAAATGGGCATGTGAGATGATGACATGATATAGACACGTGTAAAAGTGTTGCCAACTGGAATGCTCTTTTTGTCCCACAACCGCCTCTCTCCTCCTCTTCTACTACCCTTTTTTCTTATTTCCCATCCTAATTATCATTTCTTCTTTAACTTTCAACAACCATTTTTCTTTCATATTCATATTCATTCAAATATTTTATATTCCAGATTATCTCTCTTTGTTTATATTTTTCATTCAAATTAAATATAACCCCTGTTTTTTTTTTTTTTTTTTACAAATAATAAAAAAAAATTGTGTAAATTTGGGATTTGAAAATGGCGGATTCGACGAGCTCGCAATCTTCTGGCGTTACTGGAGGCGATCTTTCAAGTTTTGTTGAACAGGATGAAGTTTCGGACTTGGTATATAATTTTTTTCATTTTTTTCTTCTTATTTTTTAAATTTATGTTGTTGCACTTTTGATGTAATTTTAAAATGTTTAAGTTGTTTTAGCATTTCGTTGATTCAATGTTTGAGTGAAGAAATTTTGTTGATTTGATTTTTGTGATGATATGAAATAATTTTGAATTTTTTAATGGCTTGTTAGGTTTTTTTTTTTAAAAAAAAATTATTATTGTTAGTTTTGCAATTGGTTGATTTTATGGTTGGGTGCAGATACTTGTGTCATTTTTACTATGATTAATTAATCTATGAAATAATTTGAATTTTTCAATTTTTAATTTTCTGAATTTGATTCATATAATTATTTTGGTTGATTTAGAATTTAGTGATCATCTGTCAACTGGATCCTAAAAWTGTTCATGTTGGGATTTTTGTTTATTTATTTTGCCTGTCTGTGTAGCAGAATTRTAGGGTTTGTTTTCCCCGTTTCTCAATTTTAGGGTGTAAATTTGTCTTAATAATTTTATGATTTTGTAATTGGTTTTTATGAGATCTTGTATGAAATGTTTCGTTAGCTAGGTTCTCAAGGGTGTAATTAGGTATTGGATTTTAAAATCTATAATTTGAAATGATGGTGTAAGATGTCATTGTATTCATTGTTTAAGATTTTAAAAAGCTGCTATGCATGTGCRCCTTCTTTGAGAGATTACAAAATCATCCAATTATTGCAGATTTTGGAGGTAAAAGTATAGAATTGTCTTGGAATTTAGTTTATCATAATCGTTTTGATTGTTAATAGATTCTAGGAGGTGAGTTTTTGTGAGTGGATTTTRGATTTGATACTTTTCAGTGTTAGCTTAYTCGTTGCTCCAGAATTCCMCCATTCACAGTGAAGAGATATGTTTAACTCGAGTTTCTGAGAATAAGATGACTTTGGTTTATGTTTATGCTAGTTTTATCTGTATTTCTGTTCTTGGATGCTTTAAGTGTACAGATATGAAATTATGGCTGTAACCAATAGTGGCTGCTTTTCTTCATATTTTTTTAGGTTTATTAGTATTTTTTAAAACATGTTATCCAGCAGTGATTCTAACTATGGTCTGTTTTTCAGGACTTGTTTGAGAAAGAGCCTTCGTCCTCTGAATGGACCGACGAAAAACATAGTATGTATCTCAAGTCGATTGAAAATTCGTTTGTACACCAACTATATAGCTCTTTGGAATCGAGTGGTTTGTACTCACAGTTGAACCACTTGAAATCATCCAAGCATAGCAAGTCTCAGGATACTGATCAGGTATGCAAGATTTATTTTTCCCTAATTTTGTCGCCTTTTTTTTTCCTTTTCAGAAATTAGTTTGTTTACTCCATGGTATTGCATAACGAAATGAACAAGTGACAAACCCAACCTCATTCAAAGAAGAAATTTAAAATTATAATGACTAATAGAAGGAAGAAGCAAAATCTAATTCCAAAACCCTTGGAAAGGGGTTGTATGTGTGTAGCCACAAGCCGGCCAAAAATTAGACAAGGAAGGGATCTAGTTTTGATGGAATGGGATTTGATCTTTTTGCTGATGGTAAAACACCTTTAATATTTTTTTCTAACTATTTACAAAGTTTTACTGCATCAATTAATGGATTTTAATTAATGCACATAACTTGGCCCTAGTTGGGAGTGAAAACCTTGTATACCACTTGATCTATGTGCACTTTTCCATTTATAGGCTAATATGACACCCTTTTATTGTTGTTCTTCCCTTTCCCTAATCAAAGGCTGAGGTCCTCTGTCCAAAAGTTTTGCATTTCAAGATACCGTGTCCCACTATTTTCTTTTCTTTCTGATAGTTTAAGGTGTACCAACTTGGTTGCTGGCAGAATATAAAAGTTGGAAGAGGTGAACCTCCCCCTCGTAGAGCAGGAAAGTGTCGTTTCCTACTGCAAAATCCTTGGATTCAGCATTACAGAAGCAGAGAGAGAGATGATCAAACTATTGAGAAAACTGCTTCATTTGGGAGTCAGCCATTGAGCTCCGTTGGACCGACAAGATATACTGGTGCATTAACAAATATCTGTGATGATTTTCCTACTTGTGAAACTATCGCAGATTCGAGCATTGATGAAGGTAATTTTGGCACCTTCAAAAAATCTTATTTTCTAATTCAGTGTAGTAAAGGTCATTCTTCATGTTTACTATGCTTTTATCCATGAAAACTTGTAACAAACTGAAAGAGATCACCTAAATCATTGATGTCCAATTCCTTTTTGATACAGACCATTGGCATGGAGGAATATGGTATATGCATGTATAACACTTCCCGTCAAATTCTGGCTTATTGCTAGCTATGCTGCCATGCTGGTAATATAGTCCATGAAGCAAACTGAATGTCAATGGTTTGGAATCCAGTTTTATGCGTGTTTATGTTATAACTACTTGCAACGACTTGCATGCTACAACTGACTTTTGTGGTTAGAGCTTATAACTTCCACCATGAATTTGTCAAAATTTGTTTTTATCATGAGGAGTTTCTTGCTATTCACTCTGTCCCATAATTTTTTGCTCCATAAGGTTTATGCACAGGATCCAATGCCTAGTATCGTCAAGTGACGGCATTGTCTTAGCTGGGTTAGTTAGGAAAAATGTTTGCCAAGTGGGTAAGAAACACCAGAATCAGAAGATAAACCAAAGATAAGGTGGAAAAAGGTGTATAACATAATGATAGAATTTATGGTAACATTGGACAACATTTAACTACTATAGTCATATGTAGCTGATTTTTTTTTATTTTTTATTTTTACTTTTTGTTTCAAATGGAGTATAGAATCTTACATGATCCTTTTCTTTTTCACGTGTTTTGTCATTAATGCTTGTTTCTAGTAAAATGTGGCTACTGTCATAATTTCGTATAGTCATAATCTAGTGACTTCCGACCAGTTTTACGAAGTGTTTTTGTAACCTTGACCTCGAATCAGAATAATTAAGTTATTGTATTTGAAAAGATGGTGGAAGCGAGTTTTTCTTTTGAAGTTATGATAAATGAGAGTGATTTGAACATGTTTTTTTTGTTTCTAATGGTATGACTGTATTATGTTAATGACTTTCTTTCACAAGACGGTGACTGATATAATTATGTGTGTTGATGCCATTAGTCCCTTCCCACTTGGATACTGTATTACGAGTCCAAAGCTTGAACTAAACCTTTTTAACAGCAATGTAGGCTGTTTATGGTAGCTTTTTGTGTGTATTTTTATTGTGTGCATAATATCATTGTTATATTTATTGTTGTTATTGTTACACAGCAAGTCTTTAAACGTGTCCAACGATGTGGGTCATTAGATGTGAAAGAAGTTGAGTGAATCCAATCAATAAATTTTAAAAGCAACAACTCATAATCGTTTTTATGTCCCTACAGAATACTAAAGAAATGTACACCTTTGAGTTCATTTATATTGATATTTTTGGTTTACTTTGATCTTTGCAGGATTCTCTGGTCAAAATTTTGATGAAGATAATGAAGGGATGACATGCAGCTTGCATGCATCTAAAAGGATGAAGACTGCTGAAACAGTAGCTCAATGCCATGACTAAAGTGCGGACTGGTACATARGGCATCAATTATATGTGAATTWTACAACTGGTTACGTACTGCTTCGATTTCCAGATAATTGGACAATGCGYCTTCATTTTCCCGGAGATCGTTGAGTTTCTTTCTTTTGACTACATAATTCGCTGGCACATCAAGACCACCGGCTCTAACTGATTGGTTTTGGCTGTCAATGGAAGAGCTCATTCTGTAGTGTTTTAATAGTAGGAAATGATATAAGGTATTATAGCAGGAATAGCTTAGCTCTCTGTTATGGTTTCTCTTAGTTTAGTTGTGTAGAAAGTCTGGCTGTGGGTGCTGATCTAGCTATATGGTCACACCATCGAAAACTAGCCGGTGATTTGGGTGTGATGGCCTCTTTTGCTGCAGTATATCTGTAAGATTTGTTGAGACCATCTGATTGGCAATTTGTAAATTGGTGATCATTCATATAGTTTAACTGAATCTAGATGAATAGTTAGTTTGCTTTATGCCTTTACCCCTGCCTGAAAATTGTTTCAAGGTTACATTGTCAGGTTGGTGAAGAGCCTGGAAATCTGGATTTCTTATTCTTTTTTTTCTATGAAATATTTGTTTTATGGAAATATTTGAAAAATTATAATGACGATATGTCATGGTTTTAAATTAGCCTTTTGTTGTAGCTTTGGTCTTTGCCCCTTTTGTAGTTTTACTTGATTACCTATATGAACAAGTCATATGAATGGAGAGGGTGAATACAATTGTGCCAGAATAAAAWTTTTTTCCCTTAGTTCACCAGTTCTTTTTCACACCCATCACTTATATTTTAAACATATTATTATGGAAAATTTGTCCACAACTCCCACTAAAAAGGCGGCCTTTGCGAATAACTGCCATTAATAAAAAAATTTGTCCACAACAGCCACAAATTCCCTTTTTTTTGTTGACCACTGTCAAAGGGTGTTTGACCACTCCCAAAAGGTATTTGACCACCGCCAAAGGGTGTTTGACCACTGTCAAAGGGTGTATTCAGGCGTTGACCGGCCAAAGAGCATTGCCAAAGGGTGTTTTCGGCGTTGATAGAGGTGTGGTTGAGAGGAGGAGGGAGAAAATAGGTGATAATAGGGTGTGGTTGAGTTTCGGTGGTCGGTCAACACCGAAACACCCTTTGTAGTGGTCAAACACCCTTTGGCGGTGGTCAAACACCATTTGGCGTGGTCACCATTTGGCAGTGGTCAACAAAGAAAAGGGGATTTGTGGCTGTTGTGGACAAATTTTTTTAATGATGACAGTTATTCACAAAAGTCGCCTTTTTAGTGGGAGTTGTGGACAAATTTTCCTATTATTATCGATGCTATTGTCCCTTAAATGTAGAGTAGATTATTGTCGAAGATCTTGTTAGTTTAATGTAAACAAAAAAATCGCSGATGGAATTCATTATGAACGATGTTAAAATTGGAGAATGACTGAGTGATCATAAGGCTTGACAAACCTTTTATTACTAAATTCTCTAGCCAATCTTGCATTAAAACATTGCTTTTATTGTACTTCTCTCTCCAATTTAGTATGAGTTTATTAATATTTTATTCATTGTGTCTATGAGAGTTGGTAATTCCTAGAATTAGTCAAACATTTTCCGTCAAAATGTACTTATTGATTGTGCAATAAGTTCCAAATTTTCAATATTTGATATTAAGCTATAGCATATGAATAATTTAAATTACATTATCTTTTGTTGGATATTGATTAGTGTGTGATGAGCTAAGATATTTGTTTGTACATAGAATTTAATAGGAAGCAAATTGTAGCATGTGGATAAGTTGGTAGAGGATAAGCTTGAAGAATAGAACGCAATTGAACAAAGCGCTCTTTTTTGTATTCATACATATTTTGTCGTTGATTCACGTCTATTCGTTCAAATCCTTGTGCTTCAAACACATTACTCTAATGTCTGTATTCATCTGTTTCTAGTAGACCAAAGTATTACACATGTTTACTCATTATTATCACTTTTTTGAGATAATATTGCTCCGACGACTCAACAAATTTTCATTTTTTACTGGAGAAATATTAATTTTTTTAATGGACAATAGATCCATGTTTTATAAGAACGTTAACAATAAGAGATTTATCATCGTGAATTTTGTTTTATTTTTTAAAGGTTTATAAACAAACCTCTTATTATTATTGAAAATATTAGGAGTTCATAAATGTTGATTAAAAATAGATGAACATTGCTAGTTAGTGTCGAGAATTGAACTTATGAAACAATTCATTCATGCATTGAACTATATGCTTTTACTCTATATTTCTTTTATTTTTTCCATTTTCATTATATCCTTTTGTGTTAATAGTTTTTTTTTTTATATATAGACTTTTTGTGTTAATGATTGTGAAAATTTGTTTCCATTAAATTTGAAATTGCATAACTTTTTAGGATTAATTTGATTTATTCTAAAAGTCATTTTTTTATATTTCTAATTTTCAGTTGTCATGACATTAACTTAAAGTCATTATTTATGTGACTAATTTTTCAAAGTTTTGGGTTCGCTTCCCAGGTGAGTTATTTTTATTTTTATTTTTTTTACACGATAAAGTACACGGGTGAAACCCTACACAGATTTTATCTCAGAAACTGTGCAGTGGGGGACGGGGGATAATACCCCGACATAACGCCGGGGTGAGGTTCGACCCCGGGACATACCCAYGGAAGGTGGGAAGCTTACCACCAAGCTATCAACCACTTCCTCTCCCAGGTGAGTTATATGACTGATTTTTAGAAATTCAATTGTTATGTGCAAGCTTGACAAAATTAACAAACTAATACAGAGATCATATGCTTAAGGACATAGTGACAATATTTTTTACATTATGCATATAGTTTTTTTTTTCCATTGTGTTGTTTTTTTCTGTATTTTTATTTTTTTCAACAGGGATTAAATATGGGAATGGGGTGTTTTTGGAGGGAAGTATTGTGAGAGGGGTTATTTTGAAGGGAGTGGTTTTGGTGAGAGGTTGAGGTAGTAGTAGGATATTTTTAATAGGGATTTTTCCTCAGGTACCCATGAGGTTTTACTTAATTATTCATGTATCCCCGAGTTTTTTTTTTCCCTAGGGTACCCCCGACCTTTGGAAAAATGGATTAAATACCCTTAATGACCCAAAAACCATAAAATAATTTAACACTGTTAATTATAACCCCTAYTTAAACTAGTTAACACCTAATTCCATTCTTAACCATAATTAACCCCTAATTAACCCCTCTTTCTCCCTTAATACTCCACCTTCCTTCCATCCTTCTCTCTCCTTCATTGTTAAACCTTCACTGTTACTCCATAGGCAACCTCCATTCTTCCCTCTCCTCTGCTTCTTTCTTCCTCTTTATCTCTCTCCTCTCCTTCACTGTTGCTACTTCTCTCTCCATTGTTAAAGCTCGGATTTTTGAGCCCAGCTTTGTATGGTGTTTCGAGCCCAGCGATATACCACCAAAATTCATCCATCTTCTTCCTACTATTCACCTTTCTTCGATCGTCCAACTTCGGTGGCCGATAACTCAGGCTTTGTAACAATTGCGAAGTCATTCAATTTTCGAAGGTAGTTTCATAATTTGTAATTTGCGATGTTACTGCTTGAAATTTTGTTTATGTAATTTTTTGTGTATTTCTGCTTGTAATTGAAGTTGTTAGGTGATGAATTTTAAGTTAGAGTTTGGAATTCAAAGAAATGTGTGACGAAATTGGCGAGGCAATATTCATGTACAGTTGAGTTTCGTAGCAACAGCGGTCTCCAACAAACGAGTAGCAGCAAGCTAGCATTGCCGATGGCGAATCGAAGTAGGTCGTGCGGGTCATGGTTGGTGAAGGGATTGCTGATTGTGGCTTTAGCAAAGGGGGGTGGCCGTGGAGGTTGCAAATTGTTGCTAGTGGGGGGCTGAAGGCCGTTGCTAGTCATGGGAGTTTCGTTGCTCGTGGGGCCGTTGCGGTGTTGGTAGTAGAGGTGGGAAGTTGACAGGAGACTAGGAAAGAGAAGGGATGATGGTATAAGTGTATACCAATGGAGGAGAGAGAAAATATRAGGGGTTAACTTAGGAGTATTAAGGGTTAATTGTTGGAAAAGACTAACGGTGTTAGCTTTTCCGTTAGAGTAAGGGTATTTCATCCATTTTTTCAAAGGTCGGGTGTACCTGAGGAATAAAAAAAAATCTCGGGGTACATGAATAATTAAGCAAAACCTCAGGGGTACCAAATCCCTTTTTAATATAATAGATTCGGTTTTGTTCGAAAATATAGTAATATTACATTCAAAAAAAGAAATATATCATATATATATATATATATATATATATATATATATTATAATTATATATATATATATATATATATATATAATATATATATATATATATATATATATATATATATATATATATATATATATTATATATATATATATAATCATTTTTAGTTACTCTTAATAGCGCACTTCCTGGAACCTTGCTCTGAAATCTGTAAGTTTTAAAAATACATGTTTTATTCTGTTAATTTCTTGTTATTTCACTGAATTTATTTAATTTCTAGGTTTCCTGGTATCAGAGTCAGTCTCTCTTCCAAATGCTTTCTAGAAACGGAGAAGACATATAGTCTCTCTTCCTTACGAAAAGACTTTTCTGAAAGCAATTCCAACTAAAGCTGTCCAATTCAAATGAAACAAGAATTGCTCGAGACTTGCAAAAAGGAATTCAAAACTCATTGACAAAAAACTATATAGACTCCAAATCTCCTTGGTCATGTGCAGCTTTATGTTCATGAACAAGTAGAAAAAGAAAGAAGGTGTTCCAAGGTTAGTTATTAATTATAAACCCTGAACAAAGCTCCAATGGATCATATCCTATTCCAAATAAAAAGGATCTTTTAAATCGACTTTACAATGCAATATTTTTCCAATTTGATATGAAAGTGAATTTTGGCAATCCAAATAAAGGAAGAGGATCGATATTAAACGCATTTGCAGTTATTGGCACTACGAAGGGAATGTAATGTCATTTGGTTTGAAAAATGCTCCATCTGAATTTCAAATACCGATGAATAATTTTAATAACTATACTAACCTTTACTATCTTATACATTGATGATGTTTTAGTATTTTCAAATTCCATAGAAAAACATTCAAACACCTAACACTTTTATTCAAATCATTAGAAAAATGGATTAGTCGTTTCCGCTCGCAAAAATAAGCTTTTTCCAAACAAAAACTACGTTTCTTGGTCACGAAATTATTCAAGGAACTAAAGCCAATTCAAGACCAATAGAGTGCTGATAATATTCCAGATGAAATAAAAACAAAAATCAGGTTGCACACGATTTTACGGTGTCTTAATTACATATCTGATTTCTTTCCAAATTTATGGCGAAATGTGCTCCATTGTATAAAGCGTCTTCAAAAAAAGTCTGTGTGTTTGGTCAAATGAGCATACCAAATAGTAAAAACCTTAAAATCTAAAGTTGGAAACCTTCCATGTCTTGGTTTACCTCATCCAAATGCATCCATCATTGTAGAAACTGATGCCTCCAATGAAGGATATGGTGGTATCCTTAAGCAAAAATTAGAATCTAAATCTGAACAACTAGTTCGGTTTCATTCAGGAATCTAGTTAGGACCTCAAAAGAATTATTCAACTGTCAAAAAGGAAATTTTATCGATTGTTCTTTGTATTTCAAAATTTCAAGATGATTTATACAACAAAAGATTTCTTTTAAGAGTCGACTGCAAATCAGCAAAAGAGATACTCTAGAAAGACGTCTAGAACATAGTCTCAAAGCAAATATTTGCGAGATGGCAGACCATTCTATCTGCCTTTGACTTTGACATAGAATTCATCAAAGGAGAAAAAAATTGTCTTCCTGATTTTTTAACCCGTGAATTTTTGCAGGGCAAAACAAAATGAAGAACTCCAAGCATTCAACCTCATCTAGCACTCCCAAACCTCAAATGACCATACACCCAACAGAGATACCTGTCTCTAATAATCAATTTGCAAATCTAGACACTTCATCTCCAACTTCCTATGCCCAAGCGGTTGAAACAGAGCAGTCTTACATCCAAAAAAATTCCTTTGAATCTATTATCCTCAGAACGGAGACTTCCATTCAAAACCTTTCCAACGATGAACTCTAACAAAAAATCCAAAACATCACTTCTCGAATCTTTCCAATCCACTTCAACTGGTTTCCGACAGAAATTACCAAACCTATCCAATACTACCGTAACATTCTCCTTGACACATGCATATTCCGTATACTTCCGAGACAATATATCCACATCCAACAATTACTCAAAATGCCTAATCTTCCAAGTACTCTCATTCACGGATTGGGGAAGTACCCCAGCAACTCCCAAATCATTTTCCTCAAAATAACAAAATTCACCCCTTCCAAAAACCTACAACTACTATGATTATATTTTTGCCTGGCATTATGCTTTCCTAATCCAAAGTTATTACCACTCATGCTTTTTCAGCTTCCATATTGACTGTCTCCAGAAGAACAAAACCTTTCCAATTT